>LR737016.1:0-18964 GCA_902654985.2 Oryctes borbonicus | reverse complement strand
TAACGAAGGTAATCCATACTCATCTGATTTCAAATACAAAATAAAAAATTATAATAATTTTATTTATACAACTAACTGACAAAAGCTTAGAAATTATTCATATTATTTTATAGACATACACCTACTTTTATTTACATATTTCTGAGGACACATTTATACGGTCTACTTGTTCAAACACAGATCTGCGATTTGCTTGAATCGATAAAATTTATTTCAATAAAGTACAACTTATACTCCTTTGAAGGTATGAAATGTATACTTAGATACACCTTGCGATCGGATAATAAAGATTTCATTAGGAATAAAGCAAACAACGCGATTTAAGGCCATTTTATTTTTATTCCACACTATATTTAGAAAGATATTTATCACGATCCCCATTTACCTTAAACTTCTTTAATACAATCTAGCCTTTTACGTTTTAATATGTTTCGTTGCCACCGTAAAACCGTATAAAAGTGATTAATCAATATCTAAGCAGGTTATATAAGATATCTATTGGCCGCATTTCATCTCCGTTCAATGTCACAAGTGAAAGGCTAGACAGGCGACTATATACACATATATAATTTTATGCCGCTGCTAGACACATGGATGTAAGAGTCAAATATCGTATGGTGCTAGATTTTCGCAAACACACATTCGGTAAGCGGAGTTTAATGTGAAGAAATTCAAATATAAAATGGTAACAATCAACGAATATGCGGATTAAATGCTATGCTTAAGCGTGTTAATTGTAATTATAACATAATTTCATATTGTGCAAAATTCTATATACTTTCAAGGGAACACCCTTAGGCGACACTCACAGTTTGGCAGATTTGTAAGATCTATCGAGTGTTGTACAAAGTCGCTTTTCTTTTCGGCAAAATCTCGCATTTAGGAGATGAAAGCTACACCTGAAATTTCGACGATTTTCGCAAATTACGAAGAAAAAAAAAGATATATCTCCAAATGCGTCCTCAATAAGTACTAACGCAGACCAAATTTTTTTGGCCCCCTTGGAAAGTGAGGATTCACCGGAAAAGAGCAAAATATACGAACAATCTTGCTGCCTCCTCACCCCTCACTACCCCAAAAGTATTAAATAGTTGACAGATGTGGTTTTGCACCGAATAACTAGTGGGACGCAGACAACTTTGATACTCGATGGATTGTACAATTCTGCCAAGTTTTAATCCGATTGATCAACCTCAGGATGTCCTCTTGTTAGAAGATATTGCAGGGTCTTATGGTGTGTTGTTCTCTTTTCCTATCCACAGGACAAATACGTCTCTTTCTTTCATGGGAGCAAATGCAAGACGTTTATTTATTTATTTATTTATTCCGCTCCTAATAATCATCTCTTCGTTCCAGCAATCTCAGAATTCATTTTTATTTTTTTTTATTAAGTTCAGGATAAGTTAGTTAGTTTAATGCAGGACAGAATTAATTTGGGATTAGTTCAGATGAAGTTGAAGTAGAATTAAAAATATGTGAAAAAAGTTGAGCATCGAAGTCTAGATACAGTCTATAATATATCTGCAAAAAAAAAAATAGATGGAGCAGCTTTCCAATTCAACTTTGAAACATCGGTCAGAAGTGTTGGGCAAAAAAAACGTCGATTATTTCGACAGTAATAAAAAAAATTGAATATTAAAACGTTTTTTTCATGATCTAGTTAGCGCTTCTATAAGTTCTATTAGCACACCTGAAAGGTGAAGCTTAGTCATTAAAGTAATACAAAAAGGAAATTACATAAAATACGTGCAAGCAACGGCAATAAAACGACCTAACTTCTTAAGTACCATAATTATAAATTCAAAAATGTTTTTTCGCGAATACTACACTAATACGTCACGGTTATAATTTGCTATAATATTCATAATTGCTACAGGTCTAATTTGACAAACATTGAAATATTTTCTAATTAACATCCGGCTATATAAATTACGTCTTATATAGAAAAAAAATAATAATTATACTTACCAAGGTTATGCAGCAATTAGCTGTAGTCTAAAAATTTAATCCAATTAAACGTCTCTGGTTTTGGTGTTGTTGATTAGGGAAAACATAATAAGAATAATCACTTTTTTTTTAAATAGTAAAACCTACTTCTAATTCGATGTTACGTGACTCGGACTACTGAAAGCGACGTGACGTCTGAAAATGGGTTTTGGAATAAAATGGTGATGAAGAGAGTGGCTCCGATACAGCAAGACAAATTGGTGACAAACAAGAGAAAGAAGAATACAAATAAAGCCTTTAAAAATCACCCATCAACGACTTGCAAAGAAACTTAGAAGTTAAAGTTTCTTTGCAAGCAGAGAATGAAAAACAATAAAACTAGCGATTATCGAAACTAGCGCATCCTCACGAGCACGAGTGAAAAAACAAGCTAAACAAGCAATGTGGATAGTTGACTGCAAACTTGCGAATACAAAAACCGCGTGCACGTGCACATACCTTTACTGCGATAAAACAAATTTCTATTTGAATTATTTTCAATAAAAGCCCAGCGGGAATATCTCTTTTTACTTTTACATTCTTTTGAAATTTGTACATTTTGGACTCTTTGACTTTACATCGGATTCAATCTTGTTTCCCGCACTGTTAAGCAAGAACGCAGTAGCATACACGTATGGATTTCTAGCTTAAACATTGACCTTGCATTCCGGAAAGGACGTAAGATTCACGGAAGTTGAATTGCTACTGTATGAGATAGAGGCATAGATCTTTTTGGAATAATTTAGGTCGCTTGGATGTTGCAAAAAAGCTTTCCCCAAACATTTCACCACATTTCTCTAACCCCAACGAAATTAACAATTATTTCTTAAATTCCGCACCCTCTTCGACTAATGCAGATGTTCATGAGATGATCCACTATTATACGGAAAACCATAAGTTTAAGTCTGAATTTTGTTGATAGTATTGGTATTAAAATCTTAGTTGTCCCGTTGTTATTCCTTACATCGCGCATTTAATCAACTACTGCCTAATGGAGGAAGTGTTTCCGGAAAGTAGGGGTTGCGCCGTTGTGCATCGGCTACCGAAGACCACTATACTCTGGGTCCCGAGAATTCTTCCCATAATATCTAAAATTCTTGAAAAAGCTGGCTCTGGTCATGTTTCCTTGAGAAATATTGTAGTCGGGTCACTGATGATATTCTTCCTGCGACTGATGCGAGGCATTTGGCTGGTCTTGCTGGAGGTCGGCAAGGTTTTTGACCAAGTTGATCACGATATATTCTTAGCTATTCTCGAGCACGTTAGTTCTGGCGATCTAGTTACCTCATTAATGCGCAATTACTTACGTGGTCGCAAGCAGCTAGCGGAGCTGGGCGTCAAGAGATCCTCTCTGCTTGATGTTCTCAATTATTGATTCTATCCCCTTTTCATTTTGCACTCAACAATTATTTTCACAGTTTAAGTATTGTAATGTACATGTTTATGCTGATGATATACAGGTTTATTTTACATTTAAAACTTATTTATTAACGGCCGTCCGCTGAATTATCGACTGTTTTTTTAATTAAAAGTTACTCAGTTGCTGTAGGCCACCAAAGCTAAGAATCTCGGTCTTATACTAAGTAACACTCATTGATATCGAAATCAAATTAGTAAATTTATAAAATTGGCTTCTATCAACTTAAAAAAAAATATATCCCTACAGGCATGTTCTCAATTAAGTAAGATTATCTATGATCCATTTTATTTAAAAGATATGATTCTATCGTCTCAGAACTTGTTAAATCTTGTAGAGCATGCTATAAATCACGAGTATGCTAAAAATTATCCAAAAGCATAAAGTAGAAAAACAAATGAGGCTTTTACCATGCTATTTCCTCTAAGGCATCTATAAAAAATTGCACCGTGTATAAAGTTTGCTAAAACATTTTCTTCTTAAAAAAAAAAACAATTACGAAAATCAAGAAAATTCTAGTTTTCAAAATAGTATGATACATCTCGACTCGAAGCATTACAACATTAAAATCATTTCTCACGTTTTCAACGTGTTAAATTCAGTTTCATTTCGCACATCAACGCCTAAGAAGTGAGAGCCAGAAGAAACAATTTTCTATCTAACTATATACATACATCGTAGATACCTTTGCGTTGAAGCAATTTATTTAATAGCAACAATCATTATGAAACTATAGTCATGATATATTATGTCACGAGTTCCAGTAACCTAAAAAGAAAAAAATACGGGAAATCCGAATATTATAAGCTAGCGATTCTATTTTATTACGCATTCCAAACATTTTGCGCAAAATTCTTCCATATTTTTCTCTTTTTTCCCCAATAAACATTTAAATCCAAATACAAATTTTAAATTAAATTTTAAGTGAAACTAACCTTTAACCTGTTTGATTTCCCGCCAAGTGAAAATGAGCAGGATTTTATCCTTTTCGAAGCTATAATACGTCACAGAATTACACTACACCGTTGCAGGTGCTCGAAATATGAACCTGCTAAGCTCGACAACCGGCAATGGACTGCCCGCCTGTTGAGCTCGTCGATGATTATTCGTGTTTGTTTTGCAATAGATTCGAGTATACGCAATGTAAGCGGCTGCGACTATCCTGCGGCCCCAAATCCTGCCGTCCGTTTATATCCTGCTAATGCGAGGGCAGGAATCGTTGACGATGTGTTATTATTTAGCGCTTGTGTTTTAACGATTACATGTATTGCTGTGTGCGCGCAAATGTTTAGTACGGCTGTAATTAATTTGGAATTATTAGCATATGTTTTTTTTTTATAATCTAGAAGTTATTTTTTTTGGCATATACATGGCATTGAAGATAATTATTGCCCTATAATTAAATAAATTTTTAATCAAGCTTCTGCTGATATTTACCATATCTAGTATTACGTCCAATTATTAAAAACACACAACCAACCGGTTGATCTGGCTAACTTGTTTGAGACAAGTCATGGTAAATATCACGAACAAGTCTCATGTGTAGCTATAAGATTACTTCTGTCTTCCGTCGTCGCTTCGCTAACATCTTTACGGAAGCGTTCGAACAGGTCCTATTACCCTACAACCCTATTACCATTGTTGTCTAACTTCACTAGATTCGTTAAATAATTTCCTCTCATTCCTAAATCCCCAATGTTTACGTGCATCGTCGTCCTTTCGTCAATCGAAAATCCACAGACCGGAATTAATATCTCAATGGCTTTTCTTACGCCAAATCCAGTCCAAAAACGCGGCCTTATGAATTTTCTTATTCAAAGGGCCATATCTAAACCCAATTCGCTTCCACAAGAATCGAAACATATCACAAAAAATTATCAATAATGATAACAAGGACTACGACGTAATACGGCAAACAACACAAAAGTATCGGCATACTCTGCACCACACAAGTTTAATTAATTAATCCGGGGTGGCTGTTTCGAATATGCGTGGGGGCCAATATTTCCATCATCTCCATCTCTAAGCAGGTCAACAGATTCTCGTAATACATTCGTTATCGTATTTGGAACAAGCTAAAACTTGTATAAAAAATATTCTCTTTCATAAAACCATGATAAAAATGTTTTTCCTATTGTGGCATCTATCTGGCAATCCGGGAGTCGTGAAATAATCCTGCATCGAACTAACAGATTTTTGACCTGTCCCACTGCGACCTTTTTAGATCTATTGTGGTTCCTCTCCCATTATATCAATGACATTAGCTTTACTTTCTTCGCTAGATTTAGCAGCCTTGTGAGTGATCCCTCTACGTAGGTTTCGGCTTTTGGATATTCCGAGCCCATTTCTGAGAGCCGTATTCCTACTAGTGCTATACAGTTTTCCTCTGCCAAGCCCAGACTGTTCACGTGATTCTTGAGTATAGCAGACCCACTATTTTTCTAACAGACTTCCAAACTAACAGATAATATAGGTGGTTGTTCCATTAAAAAGAAATAAAATTTATATAAAAAATCGAACGTTCAATCTTGCTTTAATTATTAAAGTATCAAATTCGAGAAGTTCAAGAATAATGATGCTACCACACGTTGCTGATTTAAACGACGTGGTATCTTAATATCTTCCCATATCCATTAGAGGTACTACAATTATGTGAGCAGTTCTCAAATAATTCTTAAGTTAATGTAAAATTTATGTAATTTTTTTAATCTGCATCCGTTTAGTGAATTGCGTCATTGGTTACAAAAAATTATTAAAATTTTCGATAAATTATTGGGAGATTTTTAGTTTTTACATCGTCCTCCTTAGAAAAAAATAAAAGAATTTTCCGACAAACGTGCTAAAAACTATAAACATTACTACTATATTATATAAGTCGATGGATCTGATTTCATCATGTCCTTGACATTAAGAAACCGGTAAAACTTGGCAGTCGTATTTTTGCATAAAAATATAAATTTTCTTTTTAGAAAAGATCGATACCAATAAACAACTATAATAAAATTCTTCCTTTACCTGTACGTTGAGAAACTCCTGTTTTTTTTTAACCTCATATTTACAAGCAGCGGCCCAGTTCACCTGTAACAGGTTTTGGCACCTTCAGTTTACTCAAGGGTCGAAAGAACAATGATCTTTCTTCCATTTGCTGATATAATTGGTCCCATGTTCTGTATATAAAGCAGGCAGAAAAATGCAATTGAAACCAACGTAAAATACGTCAGCATCAGATATTCTACTTGATTACGTACCTTAATTGACGTAATATTTGAAATATTTTTCCAATTTATAATAATATTTACATCTTCGTTTGTATTAATTAAACTGGGGACTTTGCTTAACGTTCATCACTTACACTTTAATTGTTGATCATTTGCTATAGTATAATTGTTTTCGCATTATCACATATTAATAGTTGAAATTACACAACCAGTTATAAATTGGTCCAAAGGACAATTTTTTTATGGATTTTTATGTTACGGATACCCTTCAGAAGAAACCAATAAGCTGTTCAATGTCATACAATAGTTTCATACAAAAAAAAACAAGGATTTGCGTATTATTCTAAATAAAAATAAAAAAAGAAAATGTGTCTACTGACCTCCACGGTCGGGACTGACATACCACAAAACTCAATGTTGATTTTTTTTGAAGCGGTTCTAACCTTAAATACCAAGTTAGATCAACAAATTTAATTTTTTTTAACGGAAGAATTATTAATACCTTAACAAATAAAATAGAATTCGGTAAGCGGTAATATGTAGAATAGTATGGACCAGAACCTTCATTGTTCCTAACGATCTTCTCTGGGAAATTCTGGAAGATTACCTCCGGAATTTATGATCTAAGGCGTCAAGGATAGAGACTTAAACAAATGTAGGATTCTGATTGAATTGTACTGCTACAATAACTTGTGAGGAAATACTTGATAAATTCTGGCGTCGTTTTAAAGAGAAACGCAGCATACTTTTGCCTCTGATGAGAGTCCGGGGAGTCTACTGAAATTTGACGAACCACGGAATGGCGTCCTTTTCCAAAACGACTCCTCATTGGGTTACAGCTTAGAATAAAGAAAATCATTTTTAAGAAGAAGAAGAAGAAGATATCAGATCTTTGGTTGTTTTGCAATAATTGTGATAAATTAATCTAAATAACATGAAATAGTGCAGTGGATGACAGCCTGCCGGGAGCCAATCCTCTCCGCTTCGACCGGCTTAAAAAGATCTTTCTTTTGCGGGCGACGGTGGTTCCGTTTCAATATATATATCCTATATGTACAAGGTGTTTTGAAGGGCGATGTAAAGTTTTGAAGAGATCATTAGAAACCATATTAACCACATTTACCTTAGTCCAAAATCTAATGGATTTCAAGATATTTGAACTTTTAGTAAATATTGGTTTTCCGGCAAAAAATGCCAATTAAACCTTAGTAACTATTTTTATTTTTGTGATATCTCGTTAAAAATCATCCTTTTTTTGGAAGTTTGATGCATCTTCCTTCATGAAAAGAGCCATTTAGAAACAAACCTAAGCCTACATAGTTCTTCTTTACATCTTTTTATTGTTAAATAAAACAATTTCAATATTTAAATTACGATATACCTCGTCTCTTAAATGTGTCATTTTTGCTCAATGGAAGTGTTAATAGTCAAAAAAAAACTATTTCTTTCAAGAAATGCACACGTTATGGCCCCAAACGTGCTGAACACACGTGTGCTAAAAATTATCAAAAAACCTCAAGTGAAGAAGCCCTTAACTCGAGACCACGTTATTTCCTATGAGGCATCTATAAAACAAACGTACTGTATAGCCTGTTGCTAACTTCCTGCAATAAAACAAATATCAACAATGGTAATTACTCTTCAAAGGTTATTGTTTGGGTTCACTCATAGCTTTTCAACGGTAAACATTCAACATGTTGTGTAATATATGATTATTAACTGCTACTTTAAACCGTGAGTAATAACTCAATATTTGACTTATTTTTATATAGTTGTGGTTGATTTTAAGTATTGTGTTTATTTACTCGCTCCTGTTTTAACAGCGGCGAAATTAAAACAATATAAACACAATGTTAAAGTCGCTAATTGTTAAAAATTTCATGCGTCAAGAAGCTCAACAATAACAGTCTGAGTCAGCCTAATCTAGCAGACTAATAGTCGCAAGTAATATGAAACACTAATGAAGCTGCCCTTATTATTAATTATCCTAGAGCTGTTGTTTTTTTTTTTTCTTTTAATTTTAACTTTTCTCATCATTATACCAAACAATCATACATAATTAATATTCATGGTGAACATGTTAGATTGACTAATAAAACCAGTTATTCTAATAAAGACAACCAGTTATTTTTTCACGATTTGCGTACGATTCTTGTCCAGCAATAACATATCCCGATTTTACACGTATTAATTCGCAGTGGGAAGGTTATATTACGAATTGTATGCTGCAATATACACGAAGGTAATCTAAAAAGTTTCAAGCTACACAAGCAGGAACATTTGCGCATGCGTTGAAAGATACTTTTGACATTTTCACCCACGTTGGACGCCCAATTGTTGTTTAACAGTCATTTATGTCATTAAATTCTCGCATACGCAAATCATTTGCCACAGTACTATCCGGGGCAGCAGGGATTTAAACACGGTCGTACCGTCTGAACTGACGATGAATGTTTACCAATAACATTGGAAAAGTTCATCACCAATTGCTGCTCAACGACCGTCGAATTAAGAGCAATCGCAATCTCACACACCCAGCGGTTTGTGTCGACTCGGGCTTTCCACACGATACTGCGGCAAACAACGCCTAGCGGCCGAAGAACCGTTTCGACACGTCGTCTACCATAAGAAGCGCGCCCTTTTTTTATTGCAGGAGCGGTTTATCTCTCGTTATTTCACTAATGCAATTACGTAACTATTCAAAGTGAGTTCGAAACAAGTGATGCAGTTCATTGAGTTGAATCTGCCCTTTGTTTAGGCAATCATTTATTATCGGATGCACCCACGTTCGTAGATTCTATTTGCAAAAGTACTGCATATTCTAAATCTTTACTAAATTATTTAGTAACTTGGCCAAATGCACTCGTACTGCCACAAACCGCTGTGTGTGTCAGTTATCGAGCGGTAGCCGACTCGGAAAAAGATTTACAAAGAGACTGTGTTGAGAAATATACAAAAAAAAATACTTTTCTGCTATGTTTCTTTGTTAGGCTGGAAACTTTTCAAATGGCCCTTGTAACCAACAACAAAATAAACACATTGTGACATGTGCTAAATTATTTCGAAAACAAATTTTTATCACATCTAACCTGACTTTTAATTTAACAAGTAGATATTTGTTAAAAAAATTATCATCTCAACATTATAAAGATACCAATGTCTTTCGATTGGTCCTTCTCCTTTCCTGCTATCTACATACAGTCAAGAAAATAAATATCCATGCACTTAACAATATTGGCAAAAATTCGGAAAAGTGCTCGATAACATACACAACATATATTTTAATCTCGAAAATAAATGGGGCTTCATAAAGCCCAACTTTATTTCAAAAATCTACAAATTTTTGATTGAAATAAGTATTCAAGCAAATATATACAAAATGAATAAATATGCTGCGGTAATCGCTCCTATGGCTCTTAATCATTTTGCCATAAACACGAGAACGAATATTTTCTAATTTTTGTAATAATTAACTCTTTTAAATCGTTGTTGGAAATCTCACATGTGCTTTTAATTCCTTTAATTCGGTGACCGGGGAGAATTTTAGAGCAACATAAAGTAACTAGTTCCGAAATACGAGACGAATTCGATAACAAGCTAGTATTAGCAAGAAAAAATAATTTTTTTATGTATAAAATTAACTTTATTTTCAACCCTGCAAAATAAGCAATTGTCACTTGAGCCAGATGTTTTTCCTCGAGACATTTTTTTCATATTCGGCAGTAGGAAATAATCGCTGGGGGATAAATCCGACGAATATCACGGGGACGGAAGCAATTCGCATCCTAACTCATGGAATTTTGCCATGACGACGACACAAGTGAGCGGGCGTGCATCGTCATCATGAAAGAGAATTCTTTTCTTCGCCAAATGCAGACGTTTTTCTTTCAGAGGATTGTTGAAACGATCGAATAAGTTGGCCATTAATCGTTTCGCCCTTTTCAAGGTAATCAACGCGGATTATGCCGCCTACAATCCAAAACATTATGGACACGATCTTGTTAGTTTTGGCCTTCTTTGGCGCTGATTGGCCATGAAAAAACATACTGTTTGGACTGTTCTTTGATCTCCGGTGTGCACTATCAAATTATTTCACAAAAAAAAAATATTTTTAAGGTGTTAAGGAGACAACGCTCGATGCATGAATACTTTTTTCCCTAACTATACACCATGTTCCATGTATAAACGTCCTGTGCACTGAACAATTATTGTTTACCTATTGCTACACAATATTTCCTACAAAATGCGATACATTTTCCTTCATCCCACCATTCAAGAATATTCCTTTTGTTGTATCCTAGCACATACTTCATTACAGTAGCGATGTTAAACGGCTACTACAAAGACTGTTCGCAAACATTTGCCTAACCGGTGAATGTTGACAATGACATCAATATTTAGCATAAAATATCGAGTTTGAAGAATAATAAATGAAGAATACGGACCTCTGCAATTGTAAATTACTTATTTCGTCAATGTTAAGTGTTTCAGATAAGTCTCCTATTTTATCGACAAATTATATTTCTGATTTTAAATTTTGATTGTATGATGATCATATCGATCATTACAAAAAGAATTGATATTCTGATCGGAACCATATTTTACGTATTCTGACAGGTATTTTGGCCTTTATATAACGTGTCCACCTCGGGAATGGGTGGAAGAGCAAAAGCTTTAAAATAAAGTATAATATTCAGATGTTCAAGCTGCACACGATGCAAGTTTGGTTTTTCAAATGGAACACTCTGTATATCATTACCTTTCTTCAATCCACGCCAACTTTCTTCAATATTCCCTTATACCTACCCTTAATTTTGAAGATATCTACGTAATTTGAGATTTTTGCGAAATGTCACAAACACGCTAGAAGGTGATTCAAATTTTATTCGGCTGGGTATTAGTTGGACTTTTAGGCAATGCATCGAAATTTTTTTTTATATAAACTAGCGTATACAAGATGGTCATCGAAATTGCACTTTTAGTTTGAGAACTGATGGTCTAAAGTGTCGAGATTATAACAAGAACAGTACGTTGCCAAATGATGTTCCGCAATTTCATTTTTCCTTTTAAGTACGTACTTTCATCGACGCCTCATTAACTGCATTGCATCCTACAATTTATTTATTTTTTACAAGTACCGGTACCACTTACAATCCCCCCATCCTACAAGCATTTCACTTTCACGTATATAAGTACATACGATACGATAACCAAAACCACGAAAAATTGTGATATTCGATTGCGCATATTGCATTCTGCGAGACCGAGTCTTTACATTAGCAGCAACAAGCACTAGGCAATATGAAAACGAATACAGCACACAGTTAGCAGGTAATAGGTAAACTATTGCCTCATGGAATGTTTATATTGCGGTTCTTTATATTCTAATAGACCTGTACGTAAATGCACTAGCGAACACAAAAGTTTGGTCGACAAAAAAATCTTTCGCTGAGCGTTCAGATGAATTCAAGTACATGCTATGAATATACTGTATAGCGCTTGTTACACATCCCGACAATTATGCTTTAACACGATTTTATCCAGTTTGAGTATTATTCCAATGTGTAACATATTAAGTTAAAATTTCTGCGCTGGTAATGCTGCTAGGCGGTTTCCAACGCAAAAGATATTCCAAAAGCCAAATCTCGCCCAGCAACTGGAAAAGAAGAAAGACAAGGAGTAAGAGCAAAAGGAGGAAAAAGTGGAGAAGAAACAAGGGAAAAGAAAAACAAAAGGCGGACAAGTGAAAAAGAAGAAATAGAGGCATAAAGAGAAGAAGATAGCAAAAAGTAGAAACAAAGCAAAACGGAGAACGGAAGCGAAGGGAGATAAAAAAAAAACCAAAAGGAAAAGAACAGGAGGAGAAGAAAAAGTTAAATGGAAGAGGAAACAACAGGAGGCAAAGAAAAGAAGACGATCAAGAAGAAAAAAAATCAGCCATCTTAGTCAACCAAAAAGGCTTCAATAAACACGAGAACATCAAAATTGAACAGTAGAACAATGGAAAAATATTCAGTAGGTTAGTCAAAGAATAAAGGTATTTATGATATACGAGGGACACAACAGTGGTGGTAGTTCAATGGCGGCGTGGGATTGCTTTAAATATTCTGGGATGCATGAGATTGAAGGAATAATACAGAAAAATCTGTACGTGGAGTTTGTAACTTATTGGCCAGAGCTTCATCTTCATGCAAAACAGCGATCCATCGCCGGAATTTCCAAAAATTATTTAAATGAGCACAACTAAGCTGATATTTTGCAAATTATCTCAGTACTCTCAACCTTGATCAAAGAAGACTGGCGAATAACAGATTGTACTCTTAAGGAACACCTACGGACTACACAATAAAAATAATGAAACGGTATTCTAGGTAGTTCAGTATTGCCGCTGAAGATGATAACTTAGATCGAAACGTGCGTACAGTTTCAGTGAAGTGTTTGAGTCACTACTACCCCTTAAGTAATGAAGTGCTTCAGTATTCAAGGCTTTATTTTGCAGAAATTAATCGAATTAATTTTTAATTTCTGAACGTTTTGTATTTAACCAAACTTCCATGACCAGTAGTGACATACAAAGTTCATTTATCTCTGTCCAGCGTCGCAAAATACACATAAAAATTACATAACAGTTGATAACATTTAGCAGCGATAATCGCACAGTTATAATGTGCGTAAATGCAACCTTGACTTGCAATTACCTTCATATTAATGATGCAATTCCATAACGAAAACACGCAATTATGCAATAAACAATTTTACGACTTTCGTATAATTGTAAGAATCGTAAATTGATATAATTAATGCAATTAATAGATATATTAAAAAAAAAAATTAAAATGGAACTTAAGGATAAATTACAAGATGAAATTGGAGTTATCAACATTGACCCGATAACCTAAAAATGGGTGTAAAAATTAACTATCATGCAAACTAAAATTATTATAAATATTTTCAAGTTGTTTACAATAATAATATTAAGACAGAATAGTGAATTGATCACAAGGCCGTATGTATCTCTGAGGCTCATCGAACTATACTAATAGGTAACTGGAAAGGGGTCTGTAATGCTACTCTTCTTCGTCGTTTTTAATATTTTATCGCTTTTCAACAATTAAGTATTCACTAGATCTCGAACGTTAAGTCATGGTTCATATTTATATAGTTTATACAGTGTGTTGCCGCCGCATCTGTTCGTTGATTCTAACATAATTTCCGTCCGTTTCCATATTGTTTCTCATCGAATCTACCGAAAAAAAATCTTACCTATCTATCAAATTGCATGACCACTTGAAAATTGCTAAATTAAAACGTAAAAACTACACCAATCTATTTGCCGAGGGTCCATAAGGCCACAAGGCAATTCAAATCATTACTTATATTACGTAGTTATTACGAAAATGTAATTTTAATATCTCTCGCCTTCCAACATATTTCCTGGTCAATGTTGTGAAATCAATCTCTTACATACAACATTGGGAATGAAATATTTTGAACGCTATGAAATCGCGGTCCTGGCTGCTATGGTACGACAAATGACTATGCAACCAATCGAGCAGTCTAGCCAGTGAATATACGTTTGGGGCGCATAATTTTCGCGGCCAGTCTTCTTTTAACTGCGAGAGGGGGTGCTTTTTTGCATAGTGACAAGTACCTGTGTTTATAATGATCTTAATTTTAGAAAAGTAAGCTTAATAAACTTCCTCTAGCAGAAAAAATTAAAATAAAATAGTTAGGCAGGCCTTAACCCCAACTAAAATTCAAAGAAATAAGGGAAAGAATAGTTGAACTTCCACACCGAAAAACAACAATTATAATTAAAATCTCAGGTGCAATAAATAAGTAGCTCCGTTCATTTGCAATAAATAACTTGCTTAATTACTTAAAAACTAATAATGCCTTTTAAAAATTAAAAACTCCAAACCTAAAGAAAAAGAAAAGTTGTAATGTGGCATTCAACCACATCTCTTCAACCACCATGGCAGCGAAAAATCAGAATTCGCTGGTATAACTGGGGAGTTAATCGATTTTTCAGCTAATTTGGATCTGACGCTTCGAGAACATAAAACTATAACTGTTCGGGGTTCGTACCGTGTCATAGTTAAGCGAAAACTCGACGTTTCGCCCAGTGGTAGGCGACAGTTGTGATGATTGTGGGCAAAACGTCGAGTTTTCATTTAACCATGACACGGTTCGAACCCAGAACGCGGTTTAATTTTGACCGATTCTAGAAATTGAAGCCTACGTTATCATTTAAATAATTTTAAAGGAATTATTAATAATTTAAAGGAACACCAAACACAAACCAAAATAACATTTTAAATTTTGCGCTAGCTATTTGCAGAGCAGAAATTTCAAGTTAAATTAAAAATTCGGATTTATTATGTGGCGATACTAGAGATGTAACAAATTGGCGTCAGATGGTAACTATATTCAGAAATATCTTTAATGGCAGGACTTTTGGAAATTTAAACGAATTAAATATAAATATCCATTACTTTGTGGAAATTGTACACTGCTATGCCCACCAGCGTACTACTCATATTTTTTTAAATAATCGATCGCCAATTTTTTTTTTACGATTGCTTTTTGCAGTAATTTAGTGTACCCCATGCGCAATCTAAACCATAACACCCTGTACATTTAAAATTCAACGCGGTTTCTGTTCCAAATTTTCTTAAAAAAAGAATGTATTCTAATTTCACCGTTCTACCTACTATACTTATCCACTGCTCATTTATTAGAAATGACCTAGATTGTTGATTTTTTTTATACATTTCATACTACTTAAAAAGTACAAATACCATAGAACCTCATATAATAGGAAAGTATTAGGATCATTCGGAAACAAGGTCACGTAGATAATATGTGGATTAAACTATTTGCTTTTATTTCCTCTTTTATATAAAATAAAACAAATATCTTCCTGGTAAAACCACAAAATCGAGGAGGAAGTAACTTATGTACGTACATATTACGATTTAAAAAGAAAAGGCAAAAGGATTTTACTTACTCCGTTTTGTGCGATATTTTTCAAAGTCCCTGTCCGTCCAATTGCAAAAAAATTCTGAATTAAACACGATATAACATAAACTATTTATTTGTTTGAAACTTCTCATGTGACTAGCAAAAATTCACAGGCACTTCTATTGAAATTTAGAGCAAACAATCTCTTTATTAGATATAAACGCCGAATACCTTTACACGGATACATCTTTTTTTATATAAATAAAGATCTGTATTTAAATCGATAAAGAGAAGGAGGCTTCAATGTTTACACGCGGATTACGTTAAGGTAATATTAATGAAAGTATCTTGAGAATGACCCTCTAGTTTATACTTTATATCTCTATGTTTGACTGCTTTTAAATCGAATATTAAGAGCTAAAATGATTTAGGAGATTTTCAACCTCGAAATTCTATATACTTCGTAAATTAACTACAAGAATATTGTTTATTTATCTTAGATTGAATTTTGGGAATAAGTCATGCTTATGAATACTTTTGTTACTAGTTAGGATAGTACTCTTCTAGTATATACGAAGGTAGTTTGAAAAGGTGTAAACGTCAACATGGAGATGGCGCTACACGTCAAAAAAATTGGTAATATGGTTGCAGGGGTGTTAAAATATACTCTTTAAAATTTCAGGGATTTTGGACGCTCAGTTATTTTTTGACAATCGTTTCCGTTAGTCGATGTTGGTGGACACAAAAAAGTTAACCGCACGTTGGGTACCGCACTTACTGACTTACGACCGTAATCGCCTATTCAAATGAACATTTCCAGAAGCCTGTTGAAGGAGATGAAGGGAAATAAGCCATAGTTTTGACGTCGATTATTAACTGTAGATATACCGGTATACTTCTGAAGCCAAGCCACAGTCGCAAGAATGGATTGCAAAGGCTGAATCGGCCTACAATAGATGAAGCCAGTTCCGCCGGGAAAGTGATGGCAACTATTTTTTGACATAATCATGGAGTTGTGTGGATTATCTTGAAAAGGAAAAAACAATAGCGGAGATCATTACTTGACAAGCTGAAGAAATTGAGGAAAAACGACCGTATTTGAAAAGAAAGGCAGTTTTTTTTTTGTTCAGCCAAGGCCTCATACTTTCCAGTACCACCCTGGCAAAAATTAACGAATTGGCAGATTCACCAGATCTGCCATCCAGTGTTTGCGAGACCCAAAACAATTTTATTGTATAAATATTTTAACCCGCGAAGCGTATAGTTTGTGAGATATTTTGCAGGCCGTATCACTCTTAAACGGAATTTTGAATCCTTCGTGCGGTGGTAACGTCAATCGCGGGATGACCAGAAGAGAGAAAATTAAATTATGATAATGCATACCTCCTTTTTTAAAATTTCTGCGTTAGGCCGGAAACTTTTTAAACTACCCTCGTAATAATTGTTTTGTATGTAGAATGGAGGCAACTTATTTTACTGGGGCCATCTCTTCCAGTAATAAATTAACAACAAAGAAACCAACTGTGTATTACCAACCTTTTAACTAAACAAAGACAATTTGCATATAATTTCAAGAAATTTATTTATACTATATAACAAAGATATATCGGAAATAATTATACATATTAATAAAGTAAACAAAATATTGTTAAAACGAATGGCGTCTTTAAACATAACATCGATAATGATACATATAATTCATAATAAAGTCAACAGTGTTTTGTACATTGTTTATCACTACTTAAGTCTAAAATTGTAAAGATTATAATTGCGTATATTTATTTAGTTTTAAAGTATTTAACAATAATTTAATTCAAATCTTAAATAAGGAACAATTACCTTCTAATTCATTGGATATAATAATAACAATATTATTTTATTTTTATTTTCACATAATATGGAATAACGATTTTTACTAGGATATTCGATAATTTGCTTATTTACTAAATTCATCTATATAAATACTAAAAAAAAGTTATGGTAAAAGCATCAGATTATGTCACCTTAATTTTGTGTTTAAAGCTTAAAATTAGATTTTGAATGTTTGTATTTTAAATAAAAAGAGGGAAGGCAACCCACATTACGCTGACAGTCGCATCCTATTTGATGATAATATATATGTTGCTGATGTCACATGATCTTCATGGTTGAATGGTTAAATGAATTCGATTCAATTTATCCCGCTTTAAAACTTTTTCGCGTACTACAACTTCTGGTAGCAGGCGTCTTTAAAATTCGTCACGTTAAAAATAGAAAAATAATCGTCGTGCAAAAATCTGATTATATTTTCGATCTTACATAGAGACACTTTGCTGTTCAGCACCGTGGATTTTTTACAGAAATTAATTTGTTTAGTAACGTCTTTTCCGTTGGTTAGAAGGCGAAAATACAGACCGCTAGCGCCTGCTTGGGACTCCGTACTGTTGTGGTAGACTTCGAACACTAAACGAGCGGCATATCTCAACAGAAGGGGATCGCTTTGAAGTCCTAGAGCTGCTGAAAGATGCTCGATGGTGTGGTCATGTCCGGAATAGAGTACCACGTAAGGACCACTGCTGGAAACCTGTTAAAATTATTATGGATGACGCTGATGTACACGTTACGATGAAGAGCTCGAGTTCTTCGAAATATCCATGCTTTAAATCAGCGGCGGCTGATCAAAGGCAGCAGCGTGGGCACTTTTTGTAAGCTAAATAATAATTAATAATGCAATTCCTCTGGTCTCGGCGGCTTGCACTAACGACACTATCACACGCTCATTAGCGACTTCCGACAATTTTGAATTTATAAACAATGCAAGTGAAATTCAGTTTATTCTTCGTTTATTTCAAATTCAAATACATTTTTGTGCCCACCAATCGAGCCGCCACTGCTCTAAACAAAATAATAGTATTTACCATCGCTAACATTTGAGAAACAATATGACGAACCAAACCATAAGATCTGAGAAGGCATAAACGTCTCCAATCCCAGTTTTTCCATTTCTGATGGCTCACCCAGTCCGTATATGCGAAAATTCCCACGACATTCTGTCTCCTATAGAAAGTGATACATCTCACTCAATTTTTTTTCATCATTTAATTTAATATATTTCCCAACCTGACACAATTCGTTGGCGTTTCGCATGGTAAACTGCTTCCGTGGCAAACGTAGGTTAGCAAGGCATCTTTAACAGCATGCGGATCCTCTTGGAACTTGCTATTTTCAGCAGATGGTGAGAATATTGAACGACCGGTGGTTTCAGCAAGCAAACTTATCGCTGGATGTGATTTAAGTTGATATGAAATATCTTTTTGTACCAATCTAAAAGGTTCGAATTAAAAATATACTTTGCCAATCATAAATAAATCATAGTAGAAATGTCTTTCAGGTGATGTCG
>LR737071.1:0-11137 GCA_902654985.2 Oryctes borbonicus | reverse complement strand
AAACTTTTTTTCTAAATTGCTCAGTATAGGAATTAAGGAATAAAAAACTAATTCCGAAACGTAAATGTAATTTCTAATTTAAAGTAAAAGAGAACCGGCATACCCAAAAATAATTAAAAATTAAATTTAAAAATTGCAATCACTGAATGAGACGCGATATGAATCCACACCACATCTTAGCATTAAAATCATGTAGCGCTTATTGAATAACTCTATAAGGGTGAAACCAAATCCCATAATCCGTTTGCCAGTTGCTTAATTCCAAAGAATGTTTGCAGTATATACAGATTCTGAACAATCGCCAAATCATTGTGTTACTCAACTCATGGAAATCTTTCGCAACTTCATAATATTACGTATTACGTAGGTGTTAATTCTACCGACACCGCTCTTAAATTTGTTGATTACTTCTCTGGAAGGTTAAAGTACACAGATCCACTGATAAACTATTTTTCGTTCTAAATTTGTAGATTTATAATAATATCGCGCCTAACCAGTTCCAACTTGCAAACACAAAAATATTTTTAGAGAAACAGTAAAATAATGAAGAATAATAAAAATATATATTAGACTTGCTTCTCCATTAAAGTTAACGCCCTCTCATCCCTCGTCACCCCTCGTCCCTCTCATCGGTCATTGCAATAGCAAAACTAATCCAGTTACGGCGAGAATTAGTGCTCCATTCAAACCTAAATATAGCTTAACGGAACGCGATTCATATCAAATGACGAGGTCATTGCTGAAACTACTTTGCAGAGTTCGACAAACACTATTATTTGGCTGGCTTAAAAAATTAGAACATCGCTGGACCAAGTACGTAGGATTATGTCGAGAAATAAATTTACTTAATACAAAACAGTGGCGTTATCTTCATTATAACATAAGAATTTATCATATATACAGAAACTATTGCAGCTCTCATGATATTAATAAACTCTTGCTGCTTCAATTAAGAAAAGTAGTTTTCCTTTAATCGCTACTAACATAGATAGCATGGTGAAAATTCTTCTTGCAATCCTTCAAGACAAATTTATCCCAATATCTCATTATACCTGAATTACTGCAAGAAATAAACACTCACCTGAAGACAACAGCGTGAGCGGGTATAACTACACCCGTATAGCCCGTTTTCTTCTCGATCAACTCAGATACCGATACACTACGCGGTCTTGCCGTACAGGGAAAGTCCTTCACCATTCGCATATTCTCCTTCCAAGACACGTGATGGCATTCGGTCACAATTAAGAAACTCATCACATAAAAACAATACACGGTGTAGATCATCGTAACGATCAAATAACACAAAAAATGTCCTATGAAACCTGTTCGCGTTGAGCACAACTCGGAAGAGCGTCAATTAAGGAATAAACGAAGACCATGGATTTTCCGGCGTATATATACGCATAGCACTAATAAGATTAGTCATAATTATACGCAGGGAGATATTCAACCTGGTATGCACACAAGAGGTAGCCGTCAATGAATCACATTTGGGAAACATGCATATGCAAATTACTTCTTCTCTTATTTGCCACATAATATGATGAAAAAAATTATGAATTTCCATAGGCTTTTTAGATCGATGGGTTTCATAGGTTTTCATAGCTTTATTTTACTGGTATCGAGAATATCAATTTCTAAAGCAAGCATTTCGACGCGAAATTGATTTTGAAATTTTTAGTAAATTTCAACGTAAAACTAAAATTTGAATTTCTCATGTCTTACTCTAAATCCCCTTGAGGACTTTTCAACGCAATACAGAGGCTTCAGTTACATGTTTTTGAGTAAAATCGGACTCGGAGAATCGATTCCCGCAACCCCCATTCACCTATCTCGTTTATTTTTCGAATTACACCCCGATAAAGCTAAAAATAAGGATCAAAGTTTCCCATTATTCTAAAACTTATAGCTCGCTTACCGTAAGAGATAGAAAATCTGGGTAACTTTTAATAGATCCAGCGTATCGAAATCGGTAAATGAAGTTGTTAGTTGGAGGAAAATTAAGAAAATGATGAAAAAAAATTCTAAAAAATCCCCATTAAAAACTCGGATGGTTTGACGATTGCAAAAATGTTTTAAAATATTTATTTTGATGATGGTCCCTTATGCAGATTGACGTGTTGATTACAGGGATTACGACCATTTTGCGGTATCTTCATTGGTTTTTGAGAAATTTGAGTTTGAATGTCATTATTTTGTGACAAATTTATTTTGGTAAATTTGGTCGTATGTGTGGTCGATTTGAAAATGATTCATGAGTACCCCAGATAATAAAACGATGCCATATGACAACCAAGGCAAAACCAATGATTACAACAACTGCAATCGAAAAACACAAACTTCAGATGGAGAACAAAGATTTTCCAATGCTTGATCCTTTTCAATGGTCCTCATCCTCAAGCACCGTTTCAAAAGCACCTCATTGACCCTCACCAAATTGCGACGGCTGCGAAAGGCAGAATTAATCGAATGCTCGAATAAACGTTTTTCTTGCAGCGAACAATAACCCAACCGATTATAAAAGTTTTTACGGAACTTGTTAACATTACCGGGATAACAGCGTTGCCGACTTCAATAATCTCGCGCGTAATTGCTCTCGATTTGGTGGACGTTGGTTGCCGTATCCGGATTTATTTAAAAAAAGTCATAAAAAGATATCACATTTAAGGCTAAGTCAGGAGATCGTGATGGCCACTTAATACGGCCTGAGGTACCTGTCCATCTATTTCAAAAACAGCACTTAAAAAGTCCGTAACATCACGCACGTTGTGCGCAGGCCAACCGTCCTGTTAAAACTAAATTTTCATCAATATTACATCATTCCGTTACAGCCAGAATAATATTATTTTATACCAATTCTAGATAAGTATTCCTGTTTAAGCTGTCGTAGATAAAGAAAGGTCTGACTGCTTCAGTCAACACGTTCACTTTTTGTGGATATTGAAATGTATATATATACACTACCCGACAAAAACATAGGTGCGGTATCGTTTCTATTTACGAAACAAAGTTTATAGACATTATATAAAATGTAAATGAGGGTTATTAATACTTGTTATGTAAATAGTCCATTTATAGATATTTCTGGGTATTTATTGCTTGAGGAGGGGTAATTGAGATTTTCCCAGATCAAAATAGGAATTTTAAATGCGACAAAAATTTAGACCCTGTGCATTTATTACATTAATATAAACAAAAATATCCTAATTTGATACTTCTCTTTAGATGCAGCGGTTGTGCTGGTAAAGTGTACACATTTCACCACGAGAAATTATATTTTATAAAGTGTTTGCAATATGGGTAGAAAAAAGCAATTATCCTTGATAGAAAGGGGTAAAGTTCTAGCCTGGCACCAGGATGGTGTTAGTAAGAAGGAAATTGCTCGTCGGTTACGAAGAAGCGATCATTGCGTTAGAAATTTCCTAAAAGATCCGGAAAATTACGACAAACCAAAAGGCCAGGGGCGACCGAAAGCTGTAAGTGAGTGGGATAAACGCATGATATTGCGGTGTGCATCCAATTCTTCTGCGTCGGCGAGAGTTATTGCAGAACAGGCGGGGGTACAAACGCACGTGCGTAATGTTCAAAGGATTTTAAAGGCGTCACCGGTAATATCACGGAAGAAAATGTTGAGAAAACCGCCACTTTCGGCGAAACACAAAGAAGCGAGGTTGAGATTTGCTGAAGAACACGTATCCTGGAAGAAACAATGGGAAAAACTTATATTTTCCGATGAGAAACGTTTTAATTTGGACGGACCGGATGGGTACTCGCATTATTATCATGATCTGAGAAAGGAACCAAAAGTGAAAATGACCAGACAATTAGGGGGTGGATCTGTGATGATATGGGCAGCGATTGGATTTCGCGATAAAAGTGGGATAGTGTTTTGCACAAACAAAATGACATTTATGACGTATAAAGACTTATTGCGTGACAATATTCTACTTTTTAGAAACCAATGGGCCGGGCGCAATTTTGTTTTTCAGCAAGATAACGCGCCAATTCATAAAGCAAAAACCATTACTGAATGGTTTAAAGAGAAAAAGATTAAAACTTTACAGCGGCCGGCACGGTCACCAGACTTAAACATTATTGAAAACATGTGGGGTGAATTGGCACGTCGCGTTTATGGCGGAGGCCGTCAATATTTCGCGGTACAGGAACTGAAAACTTCAATAGCGACTGAATGACAGAATATCCCCCAAAATTATGTGTTAAATTTATGTAAATCTATTAATAACAGACTATTGGAAGTGATTAAGAACAATGGAGGATCTACGTATTACTGATCACTCATTTGTTTATTTTTGTTTTACATTTGCAACAGAGCGTCTAAATTTTTGTCGCAGAAATTGTTTAAACCTTGGAGTAATAATTTGTTATTTAGTTCATATATTACTGGAGGAGATATTTTTAAGTTTATTTTACTTTTATGAATAAAAACTTAATTAGATATCTTGCTAGTTTCGCAAAGAAATGTTGTAACCCTTAAAACATCTTACCGCGTCTAAGTTTTTATCGGGGAGTGTATATGTTTACGCGCCAAATAGCGATTATGATGCCGCGCACTTTCTAAAGAAATTGGTCATCGTTGTGATATTGATTAACTATTATTTACCAAAATTCTTGTCATATACCGGTATTTATTCTTACACACGAAAAAAAATGTTTTCGTACTTCCAAAAAAACGCACGGCGTCACATTTGTTTTGATTGGCAAGAAGTTGAAGTTTGTCAAAATGGCGAGCTATTGTCCACCGCGAAGAGTTAAGCTCCTGTGACAATTGTCGCGTACCAGAAGCCGGAACGGCTTTAATTCCGTGGCGGAAAACCTGCAATGGAAGGTCTACCGGAACGTTGTTCCTCTTGAATATTTGTTTGACAATCCTGAATTCATTAAGTTAGTTTTGTGCAGTTCGTTCTAAAATAACATATTGACCTCCGAAAAGCTGCCCCGTGTAAAAGTTGTGTCCGTAGTGAAGTTTTCGCATTGACTTTTTAACTAAAATCGTCTCATACATGTTTCATGTTTTATTTCTAAGGAGACTAAGCTATCCCAAGGAAATGTGTACAAATATCGCATAATGTTATATAGCGGAAAATTATTAACATATTACTTGTCCTGTAAATTCTTTTAGGTCAATAATCTATGAAAGATCTTTTTCAAATTAAAATTAAAATTAAAAAAAAAATAAAATTCGTTGCATAACCTTCGCGCAAATAATCACAATTAACTGCTACATCATACAATGAAGAAAAAAGTAAAGGGGCTTAATCCCATAGGCGCCAATTTGTACAGTTAACAAACAGAGGAGATACGACAATCTCCAGCAAATTGATTTTTATGTTCAAATAATTGATTATTGATAAAACAATCTTTATCGGACATTGAAACCGTCACTCAAACATTTTTCCTTCACACCAAAACGGCAGGTTAGGAAATCAATAAACCGATACACTTTACAGAAAACATCTAAGTGATCTTATATTAGAGCAGAGAATAACATAAATCAACTATTCGATCACTAATACACAGGAACATTAAAATACTTCACAGTCACCCCTACCACACTAGTTCACGCTTATGAATTGATACGCGTTCATCGAGAAAATTAAAGACAATGATCTTACTAATAACGAAGTTTTAATCTCTTTTGATGTTTCCAAGCGTCTCGATCGAAGTAACTTTGAAATATTTAGAAAAACACAATATCATGAGTCACCAGGTGAGTTCGAGAATTGAGTTGCATGTCATGCTTTCAGTTCTAGTTGGCGTCCGGAAAAAGGTCTACTGCGCCCATGTTTAATTGTATAATTTTACGAAGGAGCCTAAACAAATATTTAGAATTAGTGGATTGCTGACAAGAAATACAGGGTAAAGTTGATTAAAGCTGGTGCTTCATATCTCGCACAACCTTTAAATGTTCTTATTAATTTATGTGTGAAATACAGAGGAATTGGGAAAATTAACTGTTATCCACATTTTAAAAAAGGGAATTGTTGTTTTTGAATTGTTCTATTATTTCGTCGATTTCCTGTCTAGTAGGTTCTGGTACCTCCTTTATATTCGTCTTCCCGTCTTCTATCTCGCGGATGTTTTCTATCTTGCCTTTGTTCAGTGTTTGTTGATTTTTTTTTTCATCTCATCGTTGCTGGCGTATCAAAATCCCTTATTTGCCTTTTATATACACTGCCTGATTTGGTCATTGCTTTCTCATGGTTCAAGTAAATGAATAAACTAGTCTTGGGAGAACCGAAGCCCTTAAAATGCTATTGAATTGATTAAAGGTCAAAATAATTAATCCAGGCTTCATCTCCGGTAACAAGTCGATTGATAATTAAATCTGGTTTGTCTTCACAAAACGCTAAAAATTTTTTACGCGTCTCCATCCAGACACGTATATGGAATGACGAAAGCATTCCTGGAACCCATCTTGCACCAACTTTCTTCATTCCAAGGCATTCGTATAGAATTCCGAAAGCCGTGGTTTCTTCCTAATAAAGCTGCTAATTGTTACCCCTTTAATTTTGCAACGTCCAGTACTAAACGCTTAATTTTTTGAATGACATGGAAGGTGATGACGCCAACAGGCCGACCTGGCGGGGATAATCATCCAGTTTTCATTCCAGTCATGTTTAAATAATTTCGACCATTCGCAAATAGTCGATTCTGAGTCTCCAACATACAGTATACAGTCAACATTCCTTCAGGAATCATTTTTTGAGATTTAACTTATTCTGTTAAGTCCGAAAATATAAAAATAACCCCTCATAGGATATTTAATTGAAAAAAATTGTAAATTATGTTTTTTTTTTTTGCACAAACGCGTTAATCAATTGTTTTTCTATTAATATTAAATTAACAGCAAAAACACTACTACTTTGCAAATTTAACAGATTTAATTGGACCAATAATAACGAAGACAGGCAATAGCGGCCCGTTAATTTAAATCAACCTGTATATTGAGCAAACCAAAATATGAGTTAGAGTTCGGTACAAAAAGCATCTGTTTTTTTTTTTAATTCAGAAGTTCTGACTGATCTAGTATCGCCCTACGTATATTTGAAAAGAGTCATCAACGTGAACAACAATATACATTTAAATTGTTACAAAGGCGTGGAAATTTACAAAAACAAACACATTTGAATGAAATTCCTTAAATTCCATTTACCTTTTGTGGAATCAAACATAAATGCCTATGGTTAGTCTGCTTCAGCTAGTTTATTATATTGTAACAGGCAACACCATTCACAGCGTGCTCTGGGGGTCTATTATATCATGTCGGTTCAACTCCATTTTTGTTTATTTCTATCACACGTAGCAATATATAAAATAATGTTCAAGTATGTGGTACCTTGTCACAACCGTGGGCGTGGGAAAACGTAGTGGGGAGGATGTGGGTAAATCTTAGCGTGTATGTGTGCTGGGTTCAATTTGCACCAGATCTAAGTCGCGCAGTACACCTGTTCGCTCTAAACTTTGGTGCTTCACTGGTTTTATCGCCCCAAGATCAAACATTTTATCATTAAGCTTGTGCAACAAAAAAGTATCGTTACTTTTTACTGGAGAAATAAACTTAACTTTTAATTGATATACAAGGTATACATGTACTATTTTTTTTCTTGTGGGAGAGGCCTGTACGGCGAGTTGTCTCGGTTATCGCTGATATTTGCAAATTTTCTGGCTGTACTTAAATGAATTCGTTTCCAAATGAGATATACGCATATTTCTACATATCTTGGAAATAAGCAAAATATATGTTTCCAATAAATAAATTTCCAATAAATTTAACAATTTTAATGTTCTAGTAGGTAATTGTAATGTATGTATAGCTTAGCTAAGTTAATCCTTTTTATGGTAATCCTTATTCAATTTCTAATCTTCTTGTTTAACATTTCGTGTTGGATTATATACTATATGGTTGAAACTACAAGTTTTCAAAATATATTGTAATGAAGCTCTAAGCTAAAATATGCAATTTCTCGAGTTTTTTTCTCAAAAATTACGTCAAATAAGGATTGAATAATGAAAAATTTGAAAAGTTTTCTTAAGTTTAGACTCAAATAAACAAATTTTGATTCATACAAGAGTTACAGTTTATTATAAATAAAATAATTTGAATTATATTTTCTTACAAATTTTGAATTGTGATTTTAATTCAGCAAATTCCCTACATTAATTACTACGTTCTAGCTAATTATTTTAAATAACAGATAAAGATAGATAGAATTTTGATTGTTTACGTTGGCCGAATATTATACAGTCTTAATACTACTCACACGAGCGCATTTCACTTCTTCGATGAGTCTTCGCTTTTTGATATCCTTTCACCTCGGTTCGGCTTTGTCCTTCTTAATATTTCTTAATGTCCTCTTTTCCCCATAAAATTCCTCCAATACCTTTTTTAATCGAATACAATTTTTAATAATTTTGAAAAAAATTCGTTAAAAAAATCCCATAATAATCATCTCTCTTCTTTTTTCCAATTCAACGTTTACTTCATTTTTAATCCAAATCAACTTATAAAAGCGTAATCCAATTTTGATTCCAATGTAATGTCTGAGCGGTATTACTGTCTTCAATTTGCAGTAAAAGTGATAATTTTAAAGGAAATGGAAATATAATTACAATTTCCTCGATGGAAACTTTTGTTTTAAACTTCAGCTGAAGAAGAGACGCTAATGAATGGCCAACTCGACCTTCTTCTATTCTCAAGTTTTAGAGAAGGTTAGACGATAGGTTAGGTTATTGCCATCAAATAACTGGAGAAATCTCGCACATTTAACACGATAAAGGGCGAATAAAATATTTCAATAATGTCACAATTTTAATTATAAGTTTATTTAAACAAACCATCAACTGAATCAGTAAAGTTTAAATAAGCTCATCGAGGGGATTTCAAAAATATTAAATACAGAAGCTGACCGGTTTTGGCATAAAACTCTAAAATAGGCTAAAAATTAATTTTATCCCATAAGTAGTTAACCACACTGTTCCAAAAATAAAGTAAACGAATTTAAATTACATCACTACCTGTTGTTTCATATTGCACCGGCTAATGAATGAAATTCGGTTCAATTAACAAAAAAAAGTATATACGTGTAAATTATAGTTCTAAAGCATGCTAGAACTAAAGAATTAAATATCTCAATTCTCAAAAAGCTCGCATAATTCACTTGAAGAACTATATTTCGAAAACAAAACGTGTTCATTTGTTACTTACAGCTGTTGGTGAAATGTTTATAGCGGTCACGACGTACATAGTTGTTTCAGTTAAAAAAAAGATCCTAGGATGTGCGGATGTACGGGCATAATACGATTCGATCTTTCCAGGATTATTATCGAAAAGTATTTGATCATAACACATGCACGCGGCTACTATAAATAATCACGAATATGTGAGTCTGTTTCTCGTTAAAAGCGGATCCGCAACTACGGTCAAGTTTGTATGGGACTCGCTTCATTCAACACCCTCGAATATTTTATTATGCACCCCCGATTAGTCGAAGTAAGTTTAGTGATTTTGTGCTTGGAATGTTGCCGTGGCGATTGGAATATTACACACACAATTACTGAACAGTTCAGATGCCAGGAACCGCAGACGAGGTCGCTAAGAATAGTCGAATTGCTAAAATTAAATTGTCAAGATGACACGTTGCCCGCGCACGTTATAATCAAGAGGTAAACTTTACTTGTTACTTTGCTTTTTCACGAAATTTTCCGCTGTATTTCGCTTATTTACCAACCAAAGAAAAACCATTTCATCGATGGTTTTTCTTCTTTCTAAGATTCAATTAGTTATTGAAAAATAATATGAAATGGTTTTTAAGTATGCAGAAGTTATTTGCACAAGCGCCTGCCCTCGTATAAACGAACTTGACTTGTCTTAGATCAAGACCAGCATGCGAATTCTAATTATATTTTAACACTTACTTTAGACGATCACTTTCTTTTCTAGACAAATACATCGCATTTTATTCAATGTATTTTTATGAGCCTTCGCGCAATTTAAGTATAGCCGCTCTTTCGCGGAACTGTATTATTAATTACGATTCTTGGAAAGTCGGTCTTATCTAATCTGAAAACTAGTAAATAATGCATCAAAATAACATTTTTCAGAACTGGTGTATGCTGAGTATAATCTGCCAAATTGCTTTTCAGAAATATATAAAATTAGCATTATTCAGATTGGAAACAAACCAATAATTTCGCCCAAAATTTATCTACAGATACTTCCTGATTAAATAGTATGCGACAATATTGTGTTTAGTGTTGCTGTTGCGATTCTTCTTTTAATTAACTTCAACAATATCTTGTATGTGGTAGATAGCAAAGTGATTCCTGTATTATTTAAACATTCCCTTTTTGTGTTTTTTTTTGGTCAGCATATGTCTCGCTTCTCAGTCCTTCCATAATTTCCACATTTCTTTTTTTTTACATAGATTTCGATATCATATTTAGAAAAAATATACTTCGTAATGTTAAATACTATTTCGGTATATTTTACGTGGACTGAACCGGACGACAAAATTATCGATTTTTAGGCTTTTACCTACCATCGTACGTAGGGCCTCGTACTGGGAAAGTGTTCCAGGACAAAAGCAGGGTAAGGCACTTGTATCAAACTCCTCAAATAGAGCAACAGCGCTATCATCCAGCTAAGAGGACATTAGGCTACTGCCAGAATTTCTAACAAATCATGTATCCCTAAAATCAAATCAAATCTGTCGTCTCCCATCTGTTCTAACACACAGAAGGCTGCAATAGATTTATTAAGCTCACAGGCATCTACACCATAATAATAATAATACACCATAGGTATTAAAGCTCTTTTATTAACAAACATACGATACAACATAGCGGCTGTAAACCAAAAAGTCCCTCATTAGTGGTGTGTAAAAAGTGTATTAAAGAGATGATAAATTTTATAAATTACTCAAACTAGACAAACAAGAAGTAGAGTATTTAGTTGAGCTCTTAAAGCTCAACAATATTGAAGATACCAAAATAGCAGAATATAAGAGACTAACGTCACTCTGCACGAAGCAAAGTTGTTTTCAAGTTGAGGGCAAGTACTATGAACAATTAGAAGGTACAACAATGGGCAACCCCCTGTCCCCCTTCATAGCCAACT
>LR737033.1:4140-17020 GCA_902654985.2 Oryctes borbonicus | reverse complement strand
CTGAACTCGTAGGCAAGGCATTCGTTATTGGTGTGAAGTAAACAAGTGTGCACGTAGTTGAGTGTGCTCGAATTTGGGTGTACTAAATCCTGTCAAAAGTACAATCAACAATTACACTATATAACAACGGTGTGCTTAGGTCGTGAACTATAAGGCGTATAAACCTTTATACCGAGCAAAACATCATCTCCATGTTCAACACTCGTTCAATAAGTGCAAACCAGGTAACTTTCATGGACAACTTATGAACCTCGATGAAGACGTTTACCAGCGAAACTCTCACAGATAACGAAATTGCTGCTAGTGTTAGTAAACAAAATTTCGGATGCGACCGACACTGATGATATTCCTAGAGAAAAGCCCCGCCACAAAATGGCTAGATCGTTTGTTCTTATACTGTCCAAATGTTTTATTTTTTTTCTGTATAAAACATGTAATATGTACGTACATTCTCATATTATTCTCAATCTTAAAGTTTATATAATGACGTAATTACGTAATTCCTTGGAAATCGAATTATGGAGGTTTGACTGTAATTCTGAGCTTCAATGCTAACCCCAAGGCCTTTAAGTTCAAACACATCCAGAAAATGGAGATTTAGAGAAAAATTGAAGGAAATGAGAAGACGATCTGAACATACGTAAGTTGTTTAAATGTCATCAGAAGCAAACGTTCAGTGATTTTGACAAATGTCAAAATGCTGTGATGAATATTTTCCTCAAGCAACAACTAATTTGTTAAAATTCAAGCTCAACTAAGCAAAGTAGAAAGTAAGAGCAGAGATACAGTACAGAATACAAGCAATTTGTGCGTACTTCATATAAAAAAATTGTTTGCCCGATAAACGTTCTGTGGAACGTATGACTCAAAATCTGATATAACTACTGGGTTTGAATAATGAAGCACTATACACAGCGCTTAGAATTAAAGTTGATTTAATGAAGAGGAGAAGAAATGTATGTTATGTGTAGACGAAGTGTCAGTGAAACAGAATTTTTTGTATCATATTGGAGTTGGAGAAAAAGAGCTTGCAGCTGTTCGCAATGTAACGGTCATGACTTTTTTGTTACAACGACATTTGCAACAAGAGAACTTACTGCGAAGCTTTAGGAAACTATAAGAAGAATGTGTTCTGTTGGCTTAGTTATGAATGCTTTTATCACGGATATGAGATCTAATCTAAATGTAAACCGGCAAACTTAGTGGGAGTTACACTTGACAACCAAACGTTTAATGTTGGTGGTACCGAGGCTGCCAAAAAAAAAAATGAAGGAACAGTACGTATTTCAGTTCAACTTCACATATTCCACTTACAAGCCCGATTTCTAAAAAAAAAATCCTTTTCTGGTCTATTATCTTTGGAGCGTGGGTGGTAAAAGGATATTATAAGTCCAGCCAATGACGATAGTCGTGAAAATGGACAACTACTTCTTTTCTATTTCCTAAAACTCATAAATTAACGTAAAATCATTGTACAGTGTAAATTTTAGGGAAATCTAAATGTAATCTCATAAATTAATAATCACTCGGTCAGTCTTCGCCAAAATTCTTAGTAAAGTTCCACGTTGTAGTATTGTATGTGGTGTGCCATCAAAGAGCATAGAATCCCAACTTCTACATCATGCTACATCAAAAATTAAGAGTTTTGGCATATATTTCGACATCAATACATGTTAAGTGGTTAAAAAGTCATCAAAAGTAACTATGGAATTAAAACAATCACCAACGCGATTAAACAATGGCTTTGAGTCTATTTTCATTCAAGTAATTTGCGTCTAGATAAATCTCCAGTTAAAAGGTGGTTATTTGAAGAATTCAAATTGGAATTCAAGAGTGACTCAAAGTAATTATTCAGAAGTAGTTGAATTCCAAACAGAAACACATAAACAGCGTTTATAAAGTGGAATTTCGACAAGTAAGGGTAGCTGTCCTTTAAATTTCTATATCACATTCAAAGATTCATTTATCAATTGAAATGAAATTTTAAATTGGCGGAAGAGTATTTTAGAGACACTCCCGAATTTCGCGAGCCTAAATTTCATCCAATTAATTTCCATAATCATACATATAGAGATATGTTAAAAGATTAATCAACATTGTAAAGGGAAATGCAATTTATCACTGTTAAATGACATCGAAAGAAACATGTTTAAAAGTAGTAAGTTTTATAAAATATAAATATGTGATTACCAGTAAGAGTTTCATTTAAGAATACTATATTTACTAATATTTAACAAAAAGAGCCGGGCCATTTCTTAGATTGCTTTGTTGCGACTAAAACTAGATGGCGTTCATAGTGTTCGATTATTTAGTGTGTAACTTATCATTCTATATTAGGACGTGTTCCGTTGTGTAATAGTTTAAGTATATTTTAAGTTGGTACGAGTTTTAAATGTGGTAAGTTTACATGCGGAATGTTGGCAGTAGAGTAGAACAAGATGTCCAGATAACATGTAAAACCAGCACAGTAAGGAACAAGATGTCTAGAAAAATGTAAAATTACAGAGAACAAAAGAACAAAACATGGTATCAGAAGTGTTTTAAAGAACAATACTGCTCGTAAAGTATCTAGCGCTCGCTTTCGCTAAAAAGAAAAATGAAAAGAGCGAAAGGTGAACATGGGATGTAAACCGCCAGAACTATTTTCACTCAAAGATTTTAGCACGTGGGCAAAATGGAAACAGAAATTTCAAATCTTTATGCTAGCATCTGGGAAAAGTAAAGAAGATGAAAACATTAAAATAGCGGTATTATTAGATGTAATAGGAGAAAAAGGAATATACATTTATAACACATTTACGAAAAATGATACGGGACACGTTAGCAAAAGTGTTGCAAAGTTTTGATAGATATTTCCTACCAAAAAGATATATTACAATGGAAACTTAAATTTAATAATATAGCTCAAAAGACGATAAAAGGATTAATTCTTTTGTAACAGAACTAAAAATGCAAGCTGTTAATTGTGAATGTGTGTGCAATATAGATAACTGCAAACAGTCGTACATGGACAGAATCTTAAAAATTTTAACAAGTACAACAGCGACTGATTAGAGAACCAGGTTGATAAAATTCAAGAATATTGTAAATCAATAAAATTATCTCAAAGACACATAAAACTATTAATTCCTGAAAACCACTGAACGCAGTCTCCGTAATAGCATTCAAGTGCAAAAGATGTGGCTTCGAGCATACCCCAGGAAAATGCCCTGCATATAACGAAACTTGTGCTGCATGTTAGAAAAAGTCATTTTGCGGAAATTTGTCGTTCTAAACGCAAGAATATGTCAAAGTGGAGTGAAAAACGGAACAAACAGAAATAACTGTCGAGAAGAAAAACGAAGACAATGAATGAGGAAAAGATAGAAGAAATTAAGAATTACAATCAGCAAGATGCAAACTATTCCGTTTTATCTCCGGGTAATGGAATAAATCAAGATGACTTTATGTTCATATACGAGCAATAAACAAATTCTTTCAATGCTTCAAGCTGATATGAACAAATTGTAGTTAATAATAACAGTATAAGATTTAAATTAGATTCAAGTGCAGAATCAAGTGCATTACCACTTAAAGTGTTTAACCAATTAAATATTGGAGTCTTATATTACTCCAACAAAAAGCATTATTCTTTCGTACGGTGGTTTTAAACCTGAAGTAATAGGTGAAATAGTCTTCAAATGTATCTATAAAAATGCAAGATTTTTGATTGGTTAGTCTTGATTCTGAACCAATACTAAGTTTAAAGGATTCCGTAAACTTTAAACTAATATGTCGTCGAAATGCCATAATCATATGTTGGATGAGTCAGAATATTACCTAAAAACAATTCTCAGAGATTTTCAATGGTTTAAGTTGTTTACCTGGATTTCTAGACATCAAATTGAAACCTAGTACAGTTCCAGTTATTCAAACTCAAAGAAAAGTTCCATTAGCATTGCATAATCGACTCAAAAAAAGGCTAGATGACGAAAGTATAATATCAAAAGTAAATTATCCGACTGATTGGGTGGGGCGACTACTTCCGCCCATATCCGTATGGTCGTCGTTTTAAGATCGTAACAGATCACAGACCCCTTACTTGGATTTTTAATGTAAAAGACATAAGTAGCAAACTAGTGAGGTGGCGTTTGAAACTGGAGCAGTATGACTATGAAGTGATTTACAAACCCGGTAGAGTGAACAGCAATGCTGATTGTTTATCAAAGGTGAAACGCACACAAATGGGGAAAGGCGACGAAGATTTTGGCAAATTAACGTACGAAATAAATAATTTCGATTCTGAAATAAGTGAAGTAGATTGTAATATCTTAGATAAGAAAGGTAACATAGCATATGTTTCAGCTAATGATATTAACGATCCACAGAATAATTATTCTAGAGAGATATTAGAACTCAGTGACGATAAAGAAAATATTTTAACCCTCAAGTGCTATCGTGGGGTGTTTCGGAACCCCAGAGGTCATTTTTTTTAAATTTTTTCTAAAACTATTTTTGTCACATTTCTAAGGTTCCAGGTATTCGCCTATGCAAATGAGATATGTAATATAGTGTAATTTATTATTTACCATATTCTACAGTTTTAGCAAAAAATAGCTTTTGGGGTGTCTCAACACCCCACGATAGCAATTACGTTTGTTTTTTTCAAAAATAGCGTAGTGTATTCTAACCAATGATTTAGAATTTTATAGTGATAATAGCCCTCGTCCTCTTTTGGGGAAATCACAGATGTTGTTGTGCATGTAAGTATAGGGGATTCACTTATATACGTTCCAATTCGGCGATTTTTATTATAGTACCTACATGTACAGGGGATTCACTCATTTATGTTCGACTTCGGTGATTTTTTACAAATCAAATAGTGGCATTTCCCCTGATTTCTGTACGGCGTATAAATATTCGACTCAAACAAATTTCTTACTCAGTTCCTCACAAACCAGAGCGTCGTCAACTTGTTCCTTATTTCCCTTCTATAATACGTGTATTGAATAGTAAAAACAATATGATAAAGTTTCTAACTGATGAACAATTAGCAAATCTTGCCGAAGACTTTTACGATGATGTTAGTGAAAGTGAATGCCCTGATGAACGTGATGATCATTTGAGTGATGCAGCAAGCGAACATAGTGATCACGACACATGTTCAGAATTTGAAGTCGAATCTGAAAACGAAAGTGAAGAAGACTTAGGTGATGTCAGTGCAAGAACAAGTTACTTCTATGGACGAAATCGATATAAGTGGTCCAAAAATCCTCCTGCTACTTCACGTACCAGATCTTCTAATATAGTCACTCTTCGACCGGGAGCAAAGGGTCCGGCAGTAAATACTCCTCCAAGAACACCTTCTGAAGCATTTTCTCTTTTCTTTACGGAAGAAATTCTAAATGAAATACTAGAGCATACAAATGCAAAAATAACGGAAACGAGTTCTTCTTATGGACCAACGGCAAGTTATGTTGAACATGTAGACATGATTGAATTGAAAGCATTTCTGGGACTTGTAATTTTGGCAGGAGTGTTTAAATCAAACCACGAAGATACTAGAAGTCTTTTTGCAACGGATGGTACGGGACGAGATATTTTTAGAGGTGTCATGTCTAAACAACGGTTTTTGTTTCTTTTGTCAGTGCTAAGATTTGACGATCAAACAACTAGAAGGAACAGGATTGACAATGGTGATAAACTTGCTGCCATTTCAAAAATTTATGAAATTTTCAACGCAAACTGTACGAATAATTACAGTTGCAGCGAATATGCTGTTGTAGATGAAATGCTTGTTGGATTTCGCGGCCGCTGCTCTTTTCGCCAATATATCAAGAGTAAACCAAAAAAATATGGCATCAAAATTATGTGCTTATGCGATTCGAAAACGCATTATCTGATCAATTCATTTATTTATACAGGAAAGACAACCGAACCCAATCCAAACAAACTTTCAGTTCCAACACGTAGTGTACTCAAATTAATTTCTCCGATCATCAATACAAATCGAAATCTAACAGGAGATAATTGGTTTTCTTCTATAGAGCTGTTGAATGAATTGAAACGGGTTGGTATAACGTATGTTGGAACACTTCGTAAGAATAAGCGCGAAATTCCGCCAGCATTTTTACAAACTAAACAGCAACCAATAAACACCTGTAAATTTGGATTTACGCACGATAATACGTTGGTTTCCTTCATACCAAAAAAGAACAACTGTGTCTTGTTGGTTTCGTCTATGCATCACAATGGAAATGTTGAAGTAAATGCAAAACCTGAAATAATAAATTTCTACAATTGTACCAAAGGGGGAGTTGATGCTTTAGACCAGAAGTGTATGACGTACTCCTGCCAAAGACGAACCAGACGATGGCCAATGGCTATATTAGGAGCAATGGTAGACATTTCACGTGTCAACAGTTACATAATTTTTTTAGCCACTTCAGACCATGCAGTTAACATGACACGAAGAGAATTTTATATTCGTCTAGGAAGAGAACTCGTCAATGACCACGTAAAACGACGATACCAAACAAAAGAATTGTCAACTAAGCTAAACTCAATTATCAAAAATTTACTAGGCTTAGAAACACCACAACAACAGCCACAAGAAGTAGAACCTTCAAGAACCTACAAAAGGTGTCACATCTGCGGGCGAAATAGAGACAAGAAAATAAAAACCACGTGTCATAGATGTCATCAGCATGTCTGCAAGGAACATTCTGAGCAACTTGTAAAGTGCGCAGAATGCTTACAAAGGTAAATTGTAAGAAATTTATAAAAATCTGATTACATGAAATAACACATTACATGTTTTTTGTCAAATAAAATGTACGCCTCACAACGTCATTGTCAGAATTTTTATGTGAAATGCTAATGGCATTTTCTTTTACAGGGAGTAAGACCATAGTTTCCAGTAACAGAAAAAACCAAGACATCTTAACAATACAGAACACAATTTTGTAAAAAGAAAAAATTGTACGAAGAAATACTTTTTACATAATTTTTATGAATGTAACATTTCCTCTTAATTTTCTGTTTTGCTTTAAATAAAGTTTTGTTTTTCCTTACAACAATCGCAAGATAAAGGTCTAGTTATTACACTGTGGGTTTAAAAGTGAAAAAAAAAAGATAACTAACAAAAAAAAAGCTAAATTTAAAGAGTGGGGTGTAAAACACCCCACGATAGCAGTTGTGTTACCTGAAAACACGATAGTACTTGAGGGTTAAGCAAAAGCATAGAACTGTATGAAGTCTGTGAGACTAGAAATTCTTATACTATCTTTTATCATTATTTCATAAAAAATATACATTTTTAAAACTAACATATAAAGATCTCTTTTATACTCTTTTAAATTTAAAATTTGCAAGCTTTACTAGTCAATGACAAAATAACACAAGTAATTATTCCAAGTCCTAGCGACAATTTTAATCAATTTAATTACAACATATTCAAAGTAATGCTCAGGTATATTTTTTGAAATACTGGTATCAAGGTAATAATTTGCCTTAACAAACTAATAGACCCTCAATCTCAAGAAGAGATTGAAACGATTAAAAAAAAATACCATGATGGACTAACAAATGGACATCCTGCAAATTTTGGAATGTATGGGAAAATAAAATTAAAATGCCCCTGGAAGAACATGCAAAATGATAGAGAAAATTATTTAAAACGTGAATCTTGTCAGAAGAACAAGACAGAACGCCGTTGTAATAAAAACCTCATGGAAATTACTACAAGCGAAAATCCTTTCGATGGGATATATTTAAACATTGTAGGGCCATTACCTTCAACTATTGACGGTAACAAAAATATTCTTACGATTCAAGAGGATCTAACCAAATTTTCGTATGCATATCCCTGCGAGAATCATGAAAGTATTACTATAGCAAATAGTTTAGTCAAACTCATTTCTATTTTTGGTATCCTTCAAACTATCGTAACGGATTTAGGATCAGATTTCAATTCAAAATTAATGAAAGACGTAACGAAACTGTTACCAATAAAACGCATCACAACTACCCCTTGCCATCCACAAACGTTACTATTTGGTCGAACACCTAAATTGCCCTTGAGTATCACACAAAATGCTGAATTCAAATATACATATGATAACTATTATGACAATTTAAAATATAAATTAAATAAAAGTTTCAAAGTAGCAAGAGAAAATATTAACAAAAGAGAACTAATGTAGTTCATCCATCAGTGACAAGACCTGACGAACTCGTCAATCAACTTAATAGTAATGTTGGACTATTAAAAAATGGGAAAGAATTTCCTTTACCATTAATCAAGGAATATGCTCATAAATTATTAGATATTAGTGCTCTTAAAAGTTTTTATTCAAACGATAAATTAGTCTTTGTATGGTCTATTCCTTTGACATTACCAACAATATACAATCTTTATCATGTTGTACCTCTACCTGTATCCTACCCCAACGTATCTCAGACATATGCCTATATCCAACCCCGAAATAAATATGCTGCGATGTCTGAAAACAAAATGACATATGTATGTACATGTCGACGACATAGAGAAATGTAAGAGTTTAAATTATTTGCGCAATTAAAGCAATATATTCAACATCAGAGTATTTATCATGTGAACTATCTTTGTTAATTCATCCTAACAGGAAAATACCACTTTCTTGCATATCAAGACCATCAAAGGAAACTTTTCCGCCTGGGAATAGTTGAAGAACCAATGGATATATGTATTAACTGCATCCACAACAACCACGATTCCTTGCGAAAACATTGGAATATACGATGCCGTGTTAATAAATACAGGTATCTTAACGCTAAATAAAAATTGTAAGGGTTATACGGAAGTCAATCAACTTACACCTACTTCAAAGGGAGTAACACGATACAACAATGTAGTTGCATTACTAAATATTATGTCCGACGACTGTTGCGAAGAAAGAAGGAAGAACGATTCCGAGATCAACTTTCATCTGGAGCACATCAGTCTAACGAATCTGAAATTGAAAGATATTCTAGTCGTGAATCACAAATTGGACCGGTTGGACCAGGTTTTAGGTAAACCACATACACTTCGATACCAGCATTGATTCATTAGTGCCTTAAGTGTCGTAGGAAGTATAATCGGCACGGTTTTACTTTACAATCCTTTGAAGTGGTGTTGCGTCTGGCGATTGTTCAGGTGTTTCAAATTCGATCAAGGATATCGCAGTAAAGACTGCTGCACCAATGCTCTACCCGTTTACCAATCGTGTACAACCATTCAACGGACATAGCCCTTGACCCGCTCTCTTCAGGAAACAGCGAAGATAGTGACAGACAATCAGTGGATACGGTGCAAAAAGTGAGTGCGCGGAAAAGTGTATCGAAAAACAGAGCACTAAAGTATGCTGACTTATAAAACTGTAATTTTATAATTCAGTCTAAAGGAGGGAAATGTTAGGTACCCTTTCTTTTTTACTTTGATTTTATTTTATTTCCTTATTAGATTCTAAGTACGAAAACGTCAGAACAATATTTTTAATGTAACAACTTGTATATTTTATTTCCGTTCGAGTTTCGTCCCTTTTCCAAGAAGTTATTATGTTCGTCGAACTTAAGAAATCGTATGTAACATGCATTATTATTTCAATTCCCCTATTTTAGCTATACGCCATATGGACACATTTGGTTATGTATGTATCTATGTACGTCTTATGTGCTGCAGGGGATGATGCTGCATTTCATTTTTTTTACAGATTCTACTCTCAACTCTCCTAGCAATAATACGTAACATTAAGCAATCAATATATGTACTTAATCATTAGTAAAAATAAAGTTAGTATAAGTAACTTCGTTGAATTCTCCCGCCCACATTGCCATCAGTCAAATGGGTCTGCAGAAAAATATGTGGATATAAACAAAAAAAATGCTAAAGAAAATTACAAATTATGACGATTTACCCGATTTTTTATTAGAACATAGCAATACTCCTTTACTGAAATAGGCTACTCTCCATCTCAGCTAGTTTGGATAAATCAGTAAAAACAAAAATTCCGACAGCCATTGAAAATCTACTGCCCCAAGTTATAGAAAGTTCTGGTATTACTAAGTTAAAAAATAATGCTGATAAAGTGAAAGAACAGTACGACAAATCTGCAAAAAATCTACCAGTTTTAAAAAACAATGAAAACATCTTATTTCAAAAAAACATGATGTGAAAAAGGCAAAGTAATTGAAAAATATAATGATGGCTCTTATATTGTTAAAGATACAAACGGTAATGTGTTTAGACGTACTAGAAAACTAATTAATAAAACCAAAATACGATTTAGTAAAACTACTTAGTAACAATGTAGTTTTAATAATGATATGCCTGATAATTATATTAGCATTAGTACTGATGTTAGTCGTAATGAAAATGTAATGCCTTGTAATGATGACTTATTTAAGGATGATGAAAGATAGTTTCACTATGACATATTAGTAGATATTAAGGATCAATCTCATGCAGATAGTGACAGTGAATGCGGTAGTGTAGAAGTGAATAATAAAACTGATTCATTCGATAGTGATTTGCTTATATCGAAAGTAGTAGACTGTAAATACTCGCAGTGCAAGAGTACCAAAGCCGCCTCAATATTCCAGTGACTATACTTTTATTAGGATAAGTTCATGCAAAAAAAAAGGAGCGTGTTGTGTAATATTTTAAGTTGATATGATGTTTAAATGTGGTAAATTTGCATGCGGAATGTTGGCAGTAGAGTAGAACAAGATGTCCAGATAACACATGTAAAACTAGCACAGTAAAACAAGATGTCTAGAAAAATGTAAAATTGCAGAGAATAAAACATATTCTATGTAGTAAGCTCACTTTCAAATTGTAGTAGTATGTATGGAGTGGTATGTACAGAAGAGACGAAATTTGTTTATTCTGATGCTGATTACAGTAATGTGCGTATATATACGATGTTCAAGCTAACATGTTTGAATAAGCGTATCTAATTAAAAATACTCTAATCACGGAAATTGTCGAATTATATTGCTATATCGACCTCTACAAAAAAAGGCAGTATTTGCCACAGAATCTGCGAGGGTAGCACACTTCGACTTTCAGGCTACCACACTCAGGGCAATTAATATAAATGAATATATTTATCGTATATATATATATATATATATATATATATATATATATATATATATGCGAACTTGAATTACAGCTGCTACCTTCACCTATGCGTACTGATGACCTGTGATACAACGAAACGCGTATACACGTTGTGGTTGGTGGTAGCTGGTTCATAAAATATATTCAATTTCGACAATTTCAGTGATTAGAGTATCTTTAATTAGATACTCTCATCCAAACATGTTAGTTACTACTTACTTGAATTTGCCAAGCCAGGCAGAATATACCGGCCATTGCTTTCGTCGATCTTCTGTACGATGTTGATCGACTCTATTGGAGATATAACCAGCTTAAAGAGGTTAGTCGGCTGGAAATCGACGAACATCGCTGAGGGATATATTGGTGAGTCTCTTAACAATAAGGTAGACGTCGCAAACAAAACTTTTTCATCAATAGCTGTATTGAGTATTGTCAAACAAACAAAACTGTAAGTAGAATGTCTTCCAATGTTTAATAATTGTACTAACTGTCACATTAATGTAAATATAACAAACAAATAATTTTAGAATATTGATAATGATTGGGTCAATATTGCTAATTTAAATTTAATTTAAATTCTGTTCTTTATTATTAATTAATAAACTCAATTTTGATTCCAAATATACCTGTTTTCATTCATTTTTGAAGTGCACAAGCTGTAGGGAAATGGTAATTTCCTTACTACTACAGAAAGGACTTACGGTTACTTTTGCGTTGTCTGGCAGCTTCTGATGTATGGAAATGTCGAGCTTTTATTTAAAAACAATTATTGTAAATGCCAATATTTACGAACAAAAAAAGCGACCACAGCGTTAGAAAGAATAGCCTCCCATTACCCCGGCTTACCTGTTGTGATAATAACCCGCAATCCTTTCTTCTTTTCGCATGTCACGAAAATAATGTAGATCTCTGTCGGGACCATCCAGACAAAATCGTTTTTCTTCCGTAAATATAACTGTCACTGATCAATCCAGCCCATATGATTTCTCGCAAAATTTAGTTTAATAATGTTCTTTATATTGTTGCATTAAAATCGGCTTTTATGTAGTTTACGCCATTTTGTACCACTTTTTAACTATTTTTTGAACAGTCCTCAAACTGACCATAGATCACTCAATCAAAAAAATCAAGCGTGTTTACACGAGGAGATTAACCGCTTTGTAACTGTTGCTCCAGACGAAATTTATTTATTAACTAAAGTAAGTAAACAGCTGTCAAACGAATGAAAATGTTTAATGAATATTCCTACATTTTTAGTTAGTTGTGGTACTAGGTGTTGCGGGAGCATGTGGAGCAGATGAATTTATTAATCTCTTGAACGACGATATAAGAGGAGCACAATTTTGTTTTGATTCATATATGGCAGACGAAAAACAAAGTTCCTAGATAACAGCAAAGTAAAAAAATATGTTGCAGCTAAAAAGAAGAATGCAAATATTGCAAAGCAGTCAAAGTTTTTATGAGATATGAAAAAGGAAAGGTTCAAAATGAACAGGTATTTTGTCACAAAACTCAATATCGTCCAAATATTAAGTAACATCAAGTTGTTTATTTCCCTTGAAAAATAATATTATTTCCCTGTTGTTGTCGTTACCTGACAAAATTGCGTAAATTTGACCTACTTGTCTGAAACGACTTACAGTAAATGTTGTTTACTGGATCGATAGTGAAAAAAATATTTTGACAGACTAGATCTGTGGTTCATATCTGTTGATGGTTGGCAATTCTAACTAGTAGAGGTCTGTAGGTTGGTAT
>LR737029.1:0-14030 GCA_902654985.2 Oryctes borbonicus | reverse complement strand
TTAAGGGAGGGAGATCTCAACTCCCTGGCTCTAACCGTTCGGACGTTCCGGCGCCTCAAAGTTGAAAAATGAAAGTTGCTTTTTTCAACTTTGAAGCTCGGGAAACCCGCCAAGTTCTGACAAATAAAGAACATATTCTTAAGACAGTTTTACTTAACGCTTAATTCCGCGGAGAATTATGCATACATCATGTAATTTAGCGTGGCAAAAGTTTACCGATAGGAGCATGGGCGTAGCCGGAATTTGGACAAGAAGGGAGGAGGAGGGGGGAGCAGTTAGAGTTAACATTTTGGAGACTTTTGTATGATCGGCAATAATAAACGAAGGTGAAATTATTTCAGAGATTTTTCCGTGCCCCCTCTGGTTACGCCCATGTATAGGAGCCATAGGAATCAGAATTCAAAAATACAAAATACACACACGCCATACTTAATTATGTACCTACATGTAAAACGATATATAGAGAGCCGAAACAGGAGCGGAGCAGTCTCCTCAAGAAGCTCCAGAGGTAGTGTCGCTTGGTTTGTTCCTCGTCAATCTAAATGTCTCTGAATTAAATTATTTATTATTATATTTATTCATGAATATTTTGTTATAATAAAATTAGTTTCAACGTTTCAAGCAACAAGTTAAAATAGGAGAAATTAATTTAAAATAAGGCTATTTTTAATCGGGTATTAAGTAATTTAAAAATCGATTTCATCCTGGGATTTTAAGCCAAAACAAACCAGAATAAGTCGGGGAAGCACCGGCTTCGATTGTACTGGAAAATGTATTTTAAGACGATTTGGACGCAGTGAGCGTGTGTAAGGCTCTCGCAAATAACCTAAAATGCTGAAAATAAAATACAGTGGACGCTCAATACCATGAACACCGGGTAATGGGAATTCATTTTCATAATATTGAGCGCCGTATAGGTTCGCATAATGTTAACATGGTGTGGCGGGATTTCCCCGTATAGGTACGCACCGCTTATTTTAATGCTGCTGTACTTCTCTGGGTTGTTTACGCAATACAGCTTGATGTCTTAACACTTCTTTCTTTACGGCTGGAGAAGCATTCGATCGCGACTTATCGCGTCATATCGTCGCAAAGAAAACCGAAGTGCTTAACACTCCGTGAAAAAGCGGGTATAATTGAAGAATTAAAAAAACGTCCAGCTGTAACAAATTTATCAAAAAAATATGACGTTGCCAAATCCACGATTTATAAAATAAAAACTAAAAAAGAATACGGTGGCTTGTACTTATGCAGGACCAGGACAAAAAAAGGAATTTCAAAGGGATCTAAACATCCTGAAATGAAGAAAAAAATTTACAAATGGTTCTTGATTTAAAGGAATAAAAACGTTATGGTCAGTGGTGATATGATCAAAGAAAATGCAAAAGCATTCAATTCGGAGATGAAAGAAAATTCTGTTGAAGAATTTACTGCTAGTGGCGTTTGGATGCAAAGGTTTAAAAAAAGATTCGGAATTTTATATTTAAGAATTATCATCTCAGCCAAAAACACATAATCAGTTATATAACGCTAATGAATCACCTCTCTGTTGGAAGCTTCTACCAGAGAAGACCATTGCTTTATCTCAAGAGAATGTTTCGAGGCAGAAAACTTGAGAAGCCACGATTAATATTTTTTGCATATACCAATGGCAATGGAAGTCACAAAATCAAGCCATTAGGCAAAAAATGCTAGGGCTCTTAAAGTTTTTTTCCAATAGAAGAATTGCAGAGCGAAGATGGGCAAATTACAACAATGTACTGCTAAATGCTGGGGAAAAAATCTAGATTTCAGTAATCGAGAAGACGAGGATGATTTGGCACTTAGAGTAATGCAGCAAAAATGGAAAGAAGGTTAGATGCAAGCAGTACAAAAGTATTTTTTTAAATTTTGTATTGTATATTATACAACTTCTTTGACGTAATTTTAGATTGCGCTCTGTATATTTACATTTACGATTATGAATAAAATTACAACGCAGTCAAGTACACAAATACGAACGACATTGAACAAGGTCGTGAAAACCTAAAATCGTAAGATCTTAAAAAGCGGGAAATTAATTCTTATCAAAGTACATTTATTTTTATCACGAATTTTATATTTCCACTTCCGAATGAGGTTTTCCGTGGCCTCAAATTTATCATTCATCCCGAAAGATATATATTTTGCTTATTATTCGTTCATGAGCGATAAAATATCCCAGCCACGAACTAAAAGTAAGATTCAGGAATGATAAAATCTATTTTAATAGACTGTTACAAAATATTATTCTTTTCGGAATACAATTTATAAATAACGGTACTTTTTTTTCGTTCGCCAAGGGTATTTTTCATCGTTTATAATTCTTCGCCACGTATGTACGATACAAATCGCCCTAAGCTCAAGGCGTTCTATTTAAACTAATAGACGAGTCGTTATTAAATAATTAATCAGGAATTAGCAGGTTTAAACAACATTAACAACTTTAATGGCCAATTAATTAATTTGCGATTAAAACCAAATGTCACTTTGACATTCGTCAATATGAATATGCAAAAAGTAAAATACCAAATAGGAGATATTTGCATAAATTTAAGCATAATTTCTTTAAAATAGAATAAATATAGTCACTAAAACGTGCTAACGTATTTTAAAATTTAATTTTAATTCTAATTAGTTAATCAAGAATTAAACCAGCTCAAAATGTATAGTAAACAGTAATTAATTTAGCTACAAATTAAATTTTAATTGGAGATTAACTTAATTCAGAATTAGAAAGTATTCTGTAAACCGGGGGTAAGTGGTTCATTATTTTATCAAAAAATTTTAACTTCCCATTATTTATGTAATAGGTACAATTTTACAATTCCAAAAATTGATTTTATATTTGTTATTCGTAATAAGCTTCGTTATCTAATTAATTATAACAAGCAATAAAACCAAACAAGATGTTTACTAATCGATTAAAAGCGGTTTCTTAGTTCTAAAAGAAATTCAATCAACGTTTGATTGAGGGAAAACCAGTTTCAGAACAAGAATACATAAGCAAACGCACGAGATATTTCTTTGAAATTCAGGGGTAATCACCTTGACCCTTTATTTGCCGCATTGATTATTTTGCAATTGCATGATATATAAATATTTCTTCTAAGGTTTCGTCTTTATATTGCAATTGATTTCGAACAACAACAATGCATTTCAAATCTACAATTTGCTTTGTTCTAATAGTTATTTTTGCTGTAACTTATTCAGTTACGGCCGATGAAGCACCTAAAGGAGACGGTAAATATTACAATTTGATTTTTTGTTGACAATTTGATATGTATCTTGTTCTGCATTAGAAATTACTGCTAGAGTAGCAAGAAGCACCCCAACATTCTGCTGGTCCTGCAAAAATCGTTGCGAGTTTGATGGAAAGGATGCTATTTGTGAAGAGATTACTTCAACAACATGTAAATGTGTAGATCGAAAAGTCTAGACTTGTATATGTGTTTGCTTAAATAAAGAATAATCCTTAATTTGTGTGGATATCGATTTTATTCCTTTATATTTCTAAATGGAATACTTAAAAAAAAAAAAAAAACAAGTATTTTGGAGTATTATCAATGTTAGGTACATTTCTCCAAATGCTTAAAATACACCACCCCCCTCCTCAAAATAAATTATTGATCTGCGTTCCTATAGTTACACACACAATTTATTATATTAGGTGGCAAACTGATACCGCCGATATGTCTAAATTATCGAAAGACATCGACAATAAAAATCTATTTGAAACGTTGAACCATGCCCTTCAAGCCGATAAATTATATTGGGTGCAAAACGATGCGAAAATCCGTGCCTCGTATACGTCTAAAAATTATGACGAATTCAGGTAAGATGTAAAATTACCCCCAAACACGTTTTCTTCACTAAGATTAGACATGCCCTTCCAGAGAGATTGTAGCAGCTGCTCATTTACATCCGGTAGAACGTAAAGATAAGCCCAAAAAGAAGATGGGATGGAACAGAGTTTTTCAAGATGATAAGGATGATGAATAAAAAAAAACTAATTGTATTTTACAAAAATCAATTTTTTATGTAATGATATTATAATTGTATGTAGAGTGTAAATTTTTGTTGTCTAAAGTAAAAGGATGAAATAGAAAATTGAGGAAAATTAATTGAAAAATAAAATTTCTAAATTATTCAATAATTTTAAATCCAATGAGTGTTGTGATTTTCACGTATCTGGGCGTCGGATTTTCAACAAAATATAATGTTTATTTTAGAGTTCCCACACCCATTGCAATTGTTATTGTTATTTTATATTGAAAGAAAAATATACTTAAAACAATAATATACATTTCGTGTCAACAGTAAAACATAAGCTTGGTGATGTCATCGACATTTTTGTTAAATAGCAGTCCCCATTTTTTATACCATATTTTCTCAGTACAATGTAATAAACGTTGTTACCTTATCTAAAGAAGTTTTTGGAAAGAATAAGTATGAAGACGGCAAAGTGATTTTTTTATTATTGTAAACAAGGAACAAATATAAAAACAATTGCTCAAAATATCCGCCAGCAACTTTTTGACAATAAGCTAACCTAAACTCCGGTAAAACATTAGAAATACTTTCCGGTTGTACACTGCCGTTCAGAGAATTTCGGCCGGTTGGTAAAAAACATGAAAAGGTTATAGAAACAAACGAAACTAAAAACAAAATGCAATTATATTGTATGTACAGGTAAAAAAGACAAAAATAAATAAACGAAAAGTTATTCTGGCCTAATATAACATACTGAACATTATATTTTTTTTTCATCGAAAAAAATCCTTTACTGTTAATCACCGCTCGAACTATTCTAGGCATTCTTTCGATAAGTTTTGTTAAAACGAATTGTGGAATATTAACCCGTTCATGTTGCAGAATATTCCGTAAATGTTCTTGTGAAGTTGGGCATATTTTTCGGATCCTCCTGTCCAGTTCATCCCACAACAACTCTGTAGGGTACAAATCTGGGCTTTGTGGGGGCCATGTCATTACTTTCAGGGTGTGCTGTTCTTCTTGCTCGTTTAGATAGTTCTTACACACTAACGCAGTGTGTTTTGGGTCGTTGTCATGCATGAATGTAAAGTTACGGCCTATTATACGCAATCCTGATGGCACTGCATGATTCTGGAGTATTGCAAAATAATTTTCCTTCCTCATTACACCCTGCACTCTGCATAAATCTCCCGTCCCAGCAAAGGAGAAACATCCCCACACTAACACAGAACTACGCCCTTGCTTCACTGTAGGCACAATGCAGTTCGGGATCACTTTTCGGTTTTAGATCTTCGGACATAAACTCGTCGATTTTGCCCAAAAACCTCAAACTTTGACTCGTCACTCCAAAGCACGTGTTTCCAATCATCTAACAACCAATCTAGATGAGAACGAGCCCACTGTAGCTGTTTTGCTCTGTTGCCCCGACGTAATAAGGGTTTTCGAATGCCAATGCGTCCATGAAGGTCCGCTTGTTGAAGTCGACGTTTTACCGTACTCGCCGAAACTTGTTCTTCACGGCCGCGATTGACTTCGGCTGCTATTTGTGGCGCTGTTAATTTTCTATTGCGTTTGCTTAATAATACAATAATACAGCTTTTGTTGTTTTCCTAGATGCTCCAGGACGAACACGATTTTCTATAGTTCCAGTTGTATGATATCGCTTTATGATGTCATTTACTGTTGAACTTCTCATATTTATTTCTTCAGCTATTTGTCACCCCGAATATCCTTCTTCAAACAGCGTAATAATGCGTGAACGTTTTTCTACACTGGTAGACTTGCCACGTGCCATTTTGAAGTAAATTTTGATGCACACCAACACACGTTTAACAGTAAAATAAAGCAAATTTATATCTTTACGCCTGTGATAAATAATCAAGAATGATACTGCGGTATATTTCCTAAATGTATTATTCGTTAATAATCCGCAAACGACCCGTTTCAAAAGATCGGTACTTCCGAGAAATTCTTGGAATGATAATAAAAGGGACTTTATTGTGGTTGTCGCAATATTTCTACTTTACATAATAATTTATGGCTCTAATCCCTTAGAAAAGAGTGTATGCTTAATATTTTTCTAATTTTATGTATTAATAATTGTATACAGTGTGATATAATAGATTTTTATTGTATGACCGAACTTCACTGAACGGCAGTGTACATAACGTGTTCCGTCCAGCTGTTACCGCAAAGAATTCTTTGGGATCACCGTTTTGAAAAATATTGACCAATGCTGAAACTAACGCATTTTAACGCAAGATACAGCCCTGTCAGCGTGCCGTCGAAAAAGTATGGGTCAATAATTTCTGGCTAAACATTGACTTTCTGAGGGAGAGAAAGCAATGCACATTTTATGGCGCCAAGTACCTACAATTTCGTCTGTTTACAGTAACATCCTGTTCAAATGTTGCATCATCGTAAAACAGGATATTAATCCTGATATATATGATATATATATAATTAAATGGCTTTGGAAAATTATAATCGCTTGTCCAGGATGCCATTTTTGTGGTCCGTAACGGCATGCAGATTTGGTTGCAAATCTAGTAAGATATCCAAACGAACATCTTCATTTATTACTGGACATTCACTTTTTATAATTCACGATTTTTTTTTTACTCACAGTCGATTTTCCTTTCTGGGGATCTATCGCTAAATAACTTCCTCTTGACGTCTTGTTCTGTTACCCTATCAAATCACAATTTAATGTTTCCATTTATTTCTTTTTCGCTTAATTTTAACCATGATTATGGGTCAACAAAGTATTTAGAGCTTGAAAAGCACATAGAGCAAAAATGATATGAATTTAGAATTTCATTAGTCCACTTGTTTAAGATAATATTTCGGGCGAACATATTATTGAGCATTTGCTTAGAATTCTTTTAAGTGACTTGAAGATTTGAAACGAACAAAATTATAAAAGAGAACGATTGTACATATTGAATAAAATCACTAAAAAAAAGATTTCTACGTTATAATCGTACAAATAACGATTGTAAAATGTTGTGCCATCGGTTGTAATTGTAAAATACGAAGTAATTAAATTCATTTTAGGCAGCCTAGTCTAGAAAATCTTGCTCGTCAAATAATTACATAAATAAAAGTAAAGCATTGCAATAATCGTAAATTAACCAAATACGTAGTACTAAGAATGTGAATTTTATAACTGCAATTCCTGATACACATCAACATCTAATTCGAGAAAATAAACAATAAATAAGACATTTATAGATAATAAAAGGTCGTTTCTTTATTTTATAGATGAATTACTAATTTGATTAAGAAAACTATACGCAATACTTCTTCGAAATTCTAAGATAGCATTTTTCCAATAGATGGAAAAATAGCAAATAGCATCCATATATTGAAAATTGCATTAATTAGTACCAATGTCGTCTAATGCATTATCTACAGGTATATAAAGCGCTTCATTTAGATCTCTCGTTGATTTGATTAATTTAAACAGCAAACAATGCATTTCAAAGATACGGTTTGCCTTGTAGTCTATTGTTGTGCTATTTTTGCTGTAATTTGTTTTGCTAAGGTTGCTGAAACAATTAAACGAGATGGTAAATATCTCTAGTAGACGTATGATTTTTTTTCTAAATACAATGTTTCAGAAATCGCAGCCAAAGTAGCTAGAAGTACGCCTACATTTTGCTGATCCTGTAGAAACCGTTGTAATTTTCAGAGAGTGGACGCTATCTGCGACGAAGTTATTAATATAAAATGTCGGTGTGTAAATAGAAAAATTATTGTAAATTTTAAGTGATTGCATAATTAATAATTTTGGTTAAATATATCTACACTAACAATACTTCTTATATCTTTTAAATACATTAAAAATGAAAAGTAATTAGGCTGGCGATTTATTTTTCAACAGAAATACAAACGAATTTTTTTTTAATTGATAGCATAAATACAGTAAAAGAGCAAATAGTAAATGTTACGAGAACTTCTTTTACCGATATATTATTCAGTGTCACCATTATTAGAGAACGAATTTTATAAATGATACGCATGATACGTTCAGACCTCTATGCAGTAAATAAATTTTTACTTCAGGTAATAGTGGACATTCGTGGATTTCTTAGCGCAATGTACGCAAATATGCTCTTTATTGTCAGTATCACAACTTAAATCGCATAAAAAATTAAATTTTTGTAATACAATTAGTTTTTTGTTATTTATTCATTATTCTTATTATCTTGAAAAACTCTGTTCCATCCGATCTTCTTTTTAGGCTTATCTCTACGTTCTATAGGATGTAAATGAGCAGCTGCTACGATCTCTCTGGAAGTGTATGGTTAGTCTTAGCGAAGAAAAAGTGTTTGGAGGTAATTTTACATCTTACCTGAATTCGTCATAATTTTTAGACGTATACGAGGCACGAATTTTCGCATCGTTTTGCACCCAATATAATTTATCGGCTTGAAGGGCATGGTTCAACGTTTCAAATAGATTTTTATTGTCGATGTCTTTTGATATTTTAAGCATTTGCCGAAAAGAACATTGATAATGTAATAATAAATATATTTAATAACGGTAAGAAAAGGTTTTGTTTGTATATTATTTTAATAATCTATCTTTATCTGTTTTTTTTTTGTTTTTATGATTTTACCGATGAAAAGCTTGAGTCTTATGCCAAAAATATATTTACCAATGGTGAAGTTATTTAAGTTTCAATTCAAAAGATTCAAAAGGAAAGGAAGAAAAGGACATGTGGGATGTATTAAAATTTTATAATTTTACATTGGCACATATATAATAAAGTACTTACTTTTTTAAAAACAATTCAGCTAAAAATTAGAAAATAGGGAGATAGTTTCTTGGTGAGAAAAATTTTTTTGATGTAAAATTTAATTTATTTTTCAACTTACAATTAATCTTCTTTGAGATCCGTACACATAGTCTAACGTTTCTCTAATTTTTGTATTCCGTCCAAAAAATACGATTTCTCCAACCCTGCAAAATAGACATTTCTTCCCCGCAATCATTTCATCGTTTGCACTGTTTTAATTAAACAGAATTCTTTCCTTCCAAATGCGGACGTTTTTCTTTCACAGCATTGTTGAAACGATCCAATAAGTTGATACAACATTGTACGTATTGCTCTTTTCAAGGTAATCAACGTGGATTATGCCGCGTACCCTTATTCCAAAACACTGCGGTCATGGTATTGTTGGCCGATGAAGTGGTCTCGTTCCTTTTTGGCGCCGGTAGGCTACGAAAAACCCACTGTTTGGATTATTCTTTGATCACCAGTGCTTTTTGATGAATCCATGATTCGTCAACAGTTATGAATCGATCATTTGGATTGCGCTTTAACATTGCCAATCGTTCCTTTGAAGTTGATATACCTGCGAGTAGTGAGTAATCGCGGCACCCATCTTGCGGAAAGCCTCCTTAAATGTAATATGTCAATGCTACGTCGGACAAACAGGAACAGCTATCGCAGTAAGAGTAAAGGAACACGAAAGGGACGATTTAAAAAAATCGAGCAATCAGCGGTAGTAGAACATATACATGAGACTGGAGACTTCAACAACGTAAAAGTAATAGCCACCACCAAGAACTATAGAAAAAGACTCATCAGAGAATCCATAGAAATAGAAAAGAAGAGCACCGTCAACAGAGAAAAAGGGAAACACGTGGAAGAGTAACTACGCAGAACCGTCACGCTCAGTGAAGCAGAAATTTCACGATTGAATGCACCAGCGGCGTATATAAGAACATTGTCGGACAAGGGAGAATCAGTTCAGTTATCCTGAAGAAGCTGTCAGCATGAACGGTGAAACATCGAGCGAAAGTTTTGGCACACGGCGAAACCCCGAAGAAGTTAATAGTACCAGTTATACCGGCCGTGAAAGCCTACGCAGTGTTATTAATAACAGTAGGAGTTGATAAACCGTTATACATCTTTCACGCACTTTTAATTTCCGGTCATTCATTACTGTATCGCAAATTTTTTCAACCATTTCTGATGTGGTGACCTCATTTGGACGAAGTGGACGTTCTTCATAAAAAATGCTCGTGTGGACGTGTTTAAAGCCAGTTGTCCAACATTTTAGAGTCGATAACGAAAGCACCCAGTTCCACTTTTATCTCATCATTCATTTTCTTTTTCAAAAACAAATATTTAAATGTTGCTAAATCACAAGAATTGTTAACTTTAAATTGTTGTCAATGGTCACTACAAAAATAGTTATTTCAATTTCAGTAGCGCCATCTCTTGCCGAGATCAGGTAAGTATCGAACTCCCCTCGTACAACCATGCATAAAACTACGTAACAAAAGACCGATGCACGAAGTTTATTTGATTTTTGTAGGAAACTAAGCCAAGTAAATTAAGGATGCACTCACAATCTATTAAAGAAATTTCAAGAAATACAAATATTACAAATGTGGTTAGAAATAGCAACATAAAGTGTCGTTAAAAAAAAATCTGAAAATGTAAATGTTTTATTTGAAATAAAGTTGACTACTTCCGGTATTAGCGGAAGTCTTACATAATTAAACATTTTTAGTTCAATGGTATATTCCCATGTACACTCTTTGCTATATCAATTGGTGCAATTCTTCGTGAGACACCCTGCGTACGTAAGCGTAAATTCAGTATAGGGATTGTACTTAAAAAGAACAGTAAAACAGATGCATATTAAAAAAAATTTATTGTGTCAAAAATGTCAAGTTTATAATAATATACACATCAAATATAAACAGTACAACAAAAAATATCTATATAGAAACCATCGAAGGCGGTAAGTCTGAAAAACTAAAACCATGTAAAATTTCCTCTACGATTTAAACTAACGAGGAACTATAATTTTACCACTTATTATTTATTATTATTATTATTATCTGGAAATTGATTTATAATACGTAGAATTACTGTGAGATAAAGACAGCGCAAAATAGAAGGATAGCACAATTGCGGCCTGCACAATTAGATTTCTTTAGATAATTATATTATCTTTTTTTGTATGCACACTCTTTACGTATTAATTAATACTATATATAATGTACATATACAAATTCCTATTATTTAGTTATTATCTCTTACATTATAATATGTACAGTACGGATATTACCAGTTAGAATTTCTTGATATTAAAAGACGTTTTAATTCGTATTCTGGAAATTTTACAGGGTTTCGTTTGGCAATTTAATATCATCTCGACAATTTACAAAATATCTAATTACAAACTGGTATAATCTATATATGTTCGTAAATCTCAGATGATTTTTCTGTTAAATTTCGAGAGGGCATTCAAAAATGATTTTATCGTAACTTTTGATTAAATTGAAATATAATTCGATTTAAATATACATATTGTTCATGTTGTTATTGTCAGAAAACAACAAAAAATATATAGATTGACTAAAAACAAAGAACTTATTTGCAATATACAGGCTGGATCTGAATTGCTTGATCAAACTTTATCAACGTGATTTATGGAACAAAACTGTAGAAAAAAGTTCCTATAAACATGTGCCCAAAAATGCTCGTTTAAAAAGTTGCGCGTGAATTTTAGAATTGGAAATTATCATTTTTTATAGGGTCGCCTGAAAAATCTTTTTTACTCTGTACCTTATCATAGAAGAGCTCCGCGACTGAATACGCAGTTTTCGTGTTAAATTCGGGAATAACAGCGAAATTCTCGAGCTATTTCGACAATCAATGGTTCGGCCACAGAATAGTGAAACAATCAAAAATAAAACTTTTGCTTTTTGGAGGATAGCTGTGCCGCCGTGTTCTCAGAATCAGTAGCGTTTATCTGTGCTGTTGATAACGGTAGATTTTTTTTTGAAGACGCTGTTTTATCGGACAATATGTTCTTTCCTCTTAGCGAACTTTAAGTGCTCTTTTCTTTGTTTTTGTTTACTTTATCAGATATACTTTTTTTTTTATTTTAAAGAAGTGCATTTTGTCTGTTTTGTTTTCTATTAGATTATTTTTTTTTTGTTTTATTTTTATATTGTAGATTAAAATTATTTTATACATCGACAAATATTAATAGAAATTAGAATTAAAAAATTAGTGAAACCAAAATAATTCTATAAATGATGCGAATAGATACTGCACGTTTTACGTATTTTGCCCTGAAAATTTATTATTATAAACAAAATGTTATCCGAAAAGCTTTGAATAGAGTTTCGGAAACGAAACTAGATCTCGTGACTCACAGCTTGAGAGTTCTGGCGAGACAAAATAGCGCCAAAGTCATCGATTTTGTCTCAAAAAGATCAAAAGTTCCGACAAGAGTTTCACTTCTGATTCAATAGTGCGAAGCCGGTATTGCCGCTGAATGAGAGCTTTTTTAGTAATTATTCTAACGTCTAATCATAGCGCTTTTAAAGAACCGTGTTAATAATAAATCGGATACGATATGAAATTCCTTAAACAACCATTTTTTAACACATTTATGTAACTTCTTTACGGTTTTGTTCCGTACATCATGTTTGACCAAGCAATCCAGATATATGTTATATAATATATACAGGAGTTTCCTTATACAGTGGGTCAATAAAACAATCGTTCACCTAAATATTTACTAGAGTAACTATTAAACCAGAAGTAACTGAAATATTTATATTCCACAATTCTGAAATAAAAGTATTGATTTGACAACAATTGAATTTACAAGTTAAAATAAACTATTGGCTTATAGAGTTATATACAGCATGTTCGATTTTAGCTGTTGCCAGGTGATATCTGATTGTTGTTAGAGATAAGACAAAATACTATAGAAGAAAAGTTGTTTTAAATTTAATTTTCTATTATCTGCCATAGCAAAAAAAAAAATTGAGCATGAAATATTTTAGATGCTGTAAATACTTTCAACATTTTAACTTACCCAATTTTGTTACGTATTCTAAACTTGTAAAAAGTTCTCTTTACACCGATACATCACATGTCATAGTTATCTAATCATTTAAAAACATAAATCAACAGGTAAGTAACAAAATCATACTTGATCATGATTACAATTTTTTCTGAATAGTTAGGGGGGAACAAATGAAGTTATTTGTCAGCTTCCAGTTAGACAATGTTCCTTAATATTGTCTTGACAACATATGCTACTCCATACAAACATATAAATATAACATGAACAAAGTAAAAATAACTTTTAATAATTTTTTAATAACTTTTGTTCAACGTGATCCCCGCTGTTTGCAAAATATTCTCGAGATCTGCGTATTAAGTTCCTTCTCGTTTTTGGCAACATGTATTGTGTTATTTGGCAACAAGCCTTACGAATACGATTTTTAAGATCGTAGATGTTACAGACAAGAAACATACATTTTTTTTTGTTTCGGAAGAACCTATACAAAAAATCTGAAATACAGAGATCTGGTGTTCTTGCTGGCTACCATTTCTTATCCATTTTACATCAACTTTTCATTTAAAATATTTCTGACGTTTCGTGCGTTGTGAGAGGGGGGCTCTATCCTGGTGAAACGACGTATTTCTAGGGGTATATCATCCATATAATTTTCGAATTGTTAGAAGGAAAATCGATATATTGTTCTGCATTAAGCGATCCTCGGAACTACTATGGCAGCATCTAATATGCCAAGTCACACATCGAAAATCTGTGTTTCACGAAATTCACATAAATTCTCCGTATTCCAGAAATCCTTTATTATTGAAATTAGACTCATCGCTTCAAAGAATTAAATTTAATAAATTTTGATTATTGTTCAGCTAACTACAAAATTTCGCCCTACTGTCAAAATCACCTGAGACCTTGTATGTTTTTTCTAAGCGTAGAAAACGCCTTATACTGACTTATTCCTAAATTATCCACTGGTTGATGTATTAAATTTCGCGGTTGTGGCCACCTTCATCATTTGTGGCACGTCTATTTCTTGCCTTTCGTACCTGAGTATGAAAACAGTCCATTGTTAGTGAATTATGTTCGGGCCTTGAAAAAGTACGAGGATGTGGATGTCTCCTTTCTGGATACACAGCTTAATACATCGCACAAGCTTTTCTATTATTGGCATTACAT